>JAGEMR010000109.1:0-99793 GCA_021030915.1 Astrothelium macrocarpum | reverse complement strand
CAAAAGTTTAAGTGGTTTTCTGGTGCGGAAAGTGACCGACTGACTGATATGACCGGCTGAGTGGTAAACCACGTTATGCAAGCTTGGAAGAAGACATCTGAATGCAAATTCCCCGGCGATAAATCTTCTTGCGCTCAAGGTTTCAGTCCGGTCAGATTACGCTTGATAGAACGGTTCTGGAGTGCTTTCCTCCATGCCCCGTGGTTTTTTTGTAGCCGACCGCTATGAGTAAATAGCGACCTAGTAATAAGTTTTACCCACGTTTGCTTCGCCGAGCTATGGCAGAACGTGTTCTCCCTAACATATCCCAGTGACTCAAAGCTCACCTAGCGCCAATGCACTATCCGTGAGCGGATATAGTAATTTCCAGAACCCGACTGCGCCACCGACGAGTAACACGTAGTACGCCACAGTCCATCCCACACCAAACCCCTTCTCGCTCTGAAGATTGACAGTCTTCCCACCCGCCCTCTCTCTTTCCCTCCCCTGATCCCCACCATCGTCCTTCTTCATCTTCCCCTCCCCACTCGGGGGCCCCACCACGACCCCACCATCCCCACTCCCCGCCACCTCCCCCAGCTCATCCAGCACATTTTCCTCCCCCCTCCCCACCCGACCCCACAGCCTCGGCAGCCCCATTGCATTGCAAAAGCTGTGCACCACGACACATGCCGCCAGACTGCCGGTGCGCACGAAGATGAACTCGGCGATCCAGCCGAACACGGTCGTGTACGCGAACTGCAGCAGCGAGCGGGCGCAGGCGAGCGCGAGCGGCTCGGTTGGGTGGCGCAGTCGGAATTCGTGGAGATGGTGGAGATGTGCGATGCCGAAGTAGAGGGGGACCGTGAAGACGAGAGTGTATAGGGAAGAGGGAGTGGAGCTTGGGGGAAGGGCGAGCAGGTGGAGGGGGGTGAGGATGGAGCGGAAGAAGAGTTCTTCGAAGATTGGGGCCTGATGGGTTTGTCAGATGGGTAGACAAGTTTGGGGTACAGGAAATTGAAAAGGGACGTACGCCGATGTAGTTTCTCCAGCCAATCCAAGTGCTCAGCGTTTCGCGGAACGAGACACCGCTGACCCAGTCGCGGAGGCGGCCGTCGACGATGCCGGTCTCGAATAGCGGGCCTGCAAAGAGGGTCATGACGAGGAGAAGTGATTTGGAGATATCGACGAGGGAAATGGGCCACCATCCGAGGAGGTGGAGAATTTGCTGTATGTTTGCATGGCCGAGGCTAGAGGCAACGTAGATGGTGATGAAGGCACTGAGAAAGCAAGAGAAAGCGAGGGCGCGGAGACGGGCTTTGATTACGGAGGGTGCATCACGAGTGAGAGTTTGGGATGGACGAGTTGTGGATGAGGCATAGAAGGGGAGGACGAAGAAGATTGTTAAGATGACCTTTACTGATTAGATATGTTTACAAAGGCACGATGAGATTTTGTTTCTCTTGATTAAATCTTTTCAATTCTTTTTAAGAGACATTATTTTGAGTTGAAAGTCACGTTGTGAAGCACGTGATCCTGAGCACTTTTTATGAGGATACAAGATACTAGATACTTACAGAAAGAGCAGTAGCAGAGGTCGCAGAAATGGCCGGGGCTCTGTCGACTGGCGGAGACATCAGTGACGAAATAAATGAATGGTCGGAACAAGTGCCGCAGAGCAAGCGGTACGGAGAGCAGTGCGGCTCTCAAGGCTCTCTCAGCCGTCCACGTTGCGGAACAGGGGTAAGGGTCGCGTTTGGGGCGTTTGGCACGAGCTCCGCCAACGTCCAATCAAGAAAAGACTTACCTGGCTCTTGGCTATACTGCTTCCGCACTCGCTCCAACAGCTCCTTGCTCTTGCTCAGAATTGGCGCCATCAGGATCCTGGTTGATTCAAACGCGCAGTGGCTGCACAGAAAGATGGACACATCGTTCGCTGGCCCTGGTTATCAAGGCTTCTGGGCCTATTGACGAACAGACGAGGAATTTAGTATAAAACGCGTTTCCGTCATGGCGACGCGTATCCTGGTCCCTGACCGCCAATCTCCTTAATCTATCGATGAATTACCAAACCCAATCAGGCAAAAAGATTGTTCCGAGGCGCCAAATTCCTATCTTCATCTCCGGCGCCTTCTGAAGATCCAGTATCGGCTATCAATCATGACTCTCGATCGTCGACATGCTATTCTAGGTACCTGTGTACCCAGCAGGCCTGGGGAGATGGGCGACATAATAGCAGACTGGTTGACAGCACTGCATGTCTTTCCCATCCCCATTCATCTTCTACCTCTCGATTCTTCTAAATTTATTCCCCACTGAGCCTAAACCCGCCAAGAACTGGTCACGCCAACTTCCGCCCGCTCCTTGCTGGACGTTGACGAACGAAAGGCGTCACTGCTGACCGCCTGCATATGCGGCCTGCACCTGACAGAACCACCAACTCCTATTATTTTCAACCCTTTTAACTTTTCTCTTGCGCTCCGAGACTACGGCTCCTCGTCCTTTTGCTGGCCTCTGTCGTATTTTCGACATGCCGCGCTCGTTTCTTGTCGCTCTTTAATCCTCAATAATTTTTTTCTGAAGTGTTTTTTTTTTGCCATACTCTCGTCGTTCTTTGTCATGAGATACCACGACCCAGTCCATACATAATATACTTAATGACTTGTCACTCTTTTTTGTTTTATACTCATGCACGATTTGTATCAATACGGCGTTCGAATATCTCCTATGTCCTCGCACTCTTCTCTGTCCTTGAGCAAGCAGAGGTCCCAGTCTCCGAAGCGTTCGCAACATGGTTCCCCGATCAAACGAAAACCCCTTCGTACCCAAACCGAGTCAGAAACCAACGAACATCCCATTACTGTCCGCTTAGTCAAAGATCCAGAAACGGTTGATGAGCCGGATTCGCCTGTCTATTCTAAGAATCCATTTCCGAAAAAGCCCTCCCAGATTCTCAATCCAAGTTCGTCGCACAAGCGGGTGCCTCAGGACAGGGATCGTCATGTTTCAGGTGATGCACCTCCTGAGAACCCGCCCGCCTCCTCCCTGCGAATAGACTCCTTGCTCCCGGCACCATTGCACCCTAAGACTTCCATTAGCGGATCAAGAGCTTCGATTTTCTCACAAAATACCACTGGGCGGGACAAGGATTCTTCTTACTCCCCGTCATCAAGCAGAATCCCATCTGCGGCCCTCCCAGCTCTTACTACCGCCGGGCTAGACGTTAGTGGTCAAGAGGAAAATGAGGGGAATGACACAGCTGGTATTCCAGCTGACATACGGCCGATACTTCCCTCCTTGATATCCAGACTTGACCACGAACTATCTTCTCGTGCTTCTGAGACCTCACTTGCTTCATCGACAACATCCGACACCCTAAGTGCACATCAGCAACATCGAGGGAACCAATCTGGCCCACTAAACGCCGACGCTTGCACAAGCTCGAACTCGCTCGTATTATCCGAACGGAACCCCAATCGACCACTTACCGCAAGATCGCGAGGTTCACAGCGCTCGATTAGTACACCCGTCCCCCATCCAAGGCCAATTCTCAAAAGATCTGCCGAGTCCATTACCTCTCGTACCCTACTATCGCAAGCATCTATTGAAAGGTTGCGTGCCTTTTCCAATCCCTCAGCGCCTTGGCATGCTGCGTTACAGGCCACGCTTAACAGTGGAGTTCGCGTGCAATATCCAACCGTTAAGCCACCTCCAACCGCCGGTTCATGGGCGAGTATCGAAGCTGAGACCCCGCCGCCAATAACCGTCCCGAAGCGTCGCTCTTTACGGATGAGTGAGCGACCTGCTGGGCAAACACAATGGGGGACTCGACCATTGTCCACGATACCGTCAGAGTCGGAGAGGATGTCTGTGCCCTTCACCGAAGGCTCAGGGGTAACCACTCAAGGCAGCTCACCCATCGAAAAGCGGCGTACTCGCGGCAGCTTTGGATCTTCTTTCATGCTCAACGCCACACCAGAGGAATTGGGCGAATTAGATCGCAACCTTGGTAAACAGCCCGTACGTCGCGATCACGAAGAGCATCATGACACACTGGGCGAACTATCCTCACCATACATGCGCGTCCAGCGGTCCGGTTCCCACGCGCGTTTCTCGGACCCTCTGATACGGCCCGACTCTTCTCTCAGTGACATCCAAAGCAGGCGCAGTTCATATGGCAGCTACTTTGCAGCCACCCTTCCCGACTGGGCCAAACGCTACTACAGTCTCGGCGAGCGTACATCCCTCATCATCACCGGCCTACCCAACTCCAGCACCACATCTCTTTCCTCCTCCGCCCGCGTCAACACCGCAGACACCAACCGGTCCGGCTCCCCCGACGCCAGCAATCTTCCCCCCAGCATCTTCCCACCCCGCAAACGTCCTCGCATCCAACCTCCCACCAACCCTCCTCCCGCCGAAGACGTCAGCACCGCCACAGATCTCGACCCCTCCTCCGCCGGCGGCGGCATCACCCCAGCCTCCAAGACCGACAAACTCCTCCCCCCACCACCACGCCACTCGCAAATCTCGCGCTCCGAAGCCCTCGGCTCCAACCCGCACCGCGACTCCCTCGCCATCACCTCCGCGCCCGCCAACCGCGATCGCCTCTCCGGCCTTCGCGCGCCCCCGGAACCCCACCGCCTCTCCGTCCCCTTCTCGCCGCACCTCCGCCACGACCGCCGCAGCACCGTCACCGCGCGCTCCGGCCGCACCACCGCGCACAACAGCACGTACCGGCTGAGCGTGTGGCGCGCCCCGAGCCTCGAGGAGGTCGGCGCCGGGTGCGGATGGGTGTGGGGGCCCGAGGGAAGACAGGTCGTGCTGTTTGCCGCGGGGTTTCTGCTGCCGTTTGCGTGGTGGGTGGCGGCGGTGTTGCCGTTGCCGGAGCGCGATGTGCAGGCGAGGGAGATGGAGGAGCAGCGCGGGCTGAGGAGGCAGAGTCAGTTGGAGGTGGAGGCGGCGATCGAGGAGGAAGTAGGGAGTCTGGAGGAGCGGAAATGGCAGAAGGCGAGGTGGTGGAGGGGCGCGAATCGCGTGATGAGCGTGGTGGGGGTGGTGGTTGTTGCTGTGATTGTGAGTATCATGTGTCGTTGATGGGGGTTTAAAGATGGGGATGCTAATGGAGAGGCTAGATTGCACTTGCTGTGATTGCGGTTCATATGCGGTAATCACAGGTCCTCTGCTCGTTACTTTTCTATCCTATCTCTTTTTGGGACTATAAAGGATGATGTTCGAACGCCGATACGGTTATGGCCTTACCGGAAAAAGGCCCGAGATTCGAATTGGAATTTATGAAATGCCAGGTGGAGAAATTTGTCCATTTAGCATCAACGGTTTCCACGATATGTGTGGCAATCTCTTTTTATATACATGCATGAGCGGAGCGTTCTAGCGTCCAAATCTCTTTTTGAGTCTCTCCCCAACAAATCTTGCACGTCCTCTGATCGTGTACCACTATGCCAAATTTCCTATCACTTTATGCCGTTATCCTTTTCACGCATTCTACGGTTTTATGATTCACAACACCCTGATCAGCGGTTCTGAACGCCTTTAGGGTTCCGCACTCACACAGCTACATCAGCATCTCACACTTTAGATTCTTCATTGTTTATGATTTGAGGCTAAAAGCCCCACAAAATTGAAATAGACCGAAAAATACCCCCTTTTTTGAACGAAACCAATCACTCCAAAAAAATCCAACACATGGTCGTCATGTCCTTCTGATGCTACATGAATTGCCGACGCATGAAGTCGATGAATATGCTTTGTAATTAGCCTCATTTCTCACACCCTGCACTATTGTATCTTCGTCTTCAAGTATCTAGGGCACTATTCTTCAATATGAACTTATTTAGCAAGGAGAATATGCCTTTGGTTGTTGTTTGACAATACATGCGACATGAGACATATTGGTACACAAAACTGCGTCTCGTAAAACATAATTGAAGCAAGTTTGAGCACAACGAAGGGCTTCTGCAAGCTCAGTAGCAATATCTTGCCCCTGCATAGTAGAAACCCACCAAAAGTCCGGCAGGAAGCCAAAGATGCAAGATTGAAAGATCAAGACTTCATCAATCTATCTATACAATTGCGTCGTAATTCACATCCCCAAATTAGCTCCGTCCAATGAGAAAATATGCCCAATGTAGCGTAAACACCCAAGACAGGTCCACCAAGAACGGCCGTGTCATATCCTTTTCTTGCGATTACCAACTCAAATTGAACTCTAAACACCTTCCCACTGATACCACCGCCATTGTAACACTCCATATCAAGAACCCCCATCACGAACCCTTCCACCCCAGCCACGACCAATCACCACAAGCCCATCGGCCCTCCCACACTCACAACCCCCAACACCACCACCCACCCCAGCACAACCCCCACCCTCCCCCCACCACTCATCGGCCCCAACACGCCCGCCACCACGGCCCCATCAAAACTACACATCAGATTCCCCTGCGCATCCGTCGCATTCCCACCGGGCGCCAACACGCCATAACTGAGCTCCAGGCCCCTCCCCCTCCCGGGACACGCAAACCCGAGACTCGCGGGACACGAGCGCACCAGCTCGTAGCAGTAGTCCTGGCACGGCAGCACCTCCTTGTACGGCCCCGGCGCAATGCCGCGATCGATGCCGCAGCTCTGCGGGTACCCGTTCGCGTCTAGGGGTGAGGGGAGGGGCAGCGAGGCGTTGAGCGCGTCGCCGCAGCCCGCGAGGGGGTTGCGGCTGGCGTTCGACGACAGGGCGTCCGCGAGCGCCTGGTCCGCGTACGGGAAGGCGAAGGGCGCCGACGGCATGGGTTGGTAGGTCGGGGTCGACAGGATGGAGGAGGGGAGGGTGGCGTTGGCGGCGAGCGAGAGCGAGGCGGATGCGATGATGGGCGCGACGAGCTGGGCGGCCGGGTTGATGTTGCGCTGTTGGAGGTGGGGTGCGGTGGAGGACCAGTCGGTGCAGCGCGGGATGGTGACGGCGCACAGCCAGTTTTGGTAGGCGCGGGCGCAGTCGTCGCAGGTGCGCGCGAGCGAGTATTGCGAGGTTTGGGTGGTGTTGCAGGGGATTTGTTGGAGGGAGTAGGTGAAGTTTTGGAGGAGCGCGGCGGCGGCGGAGTCGTAGAGGGTTTGAAGGCCGGTGAAGTTGGAGAGGTATTGGGGGGAGGAGGGGACGGCGTGGGCGAGGGTGGGGCAGGTAGTTAGGTTGAAGAGGAGTTGGCAGTTGCCGTCTGGGGGAAGGTTAGTGAGATGGGGAGGGGAGCTGGGGAATGTGAGGAGACGTACCAGATTTGGTGGTGAAGGTCACACTTTGCCATACCTGACCTCCGCCATTTATAACGCCAGGGCCTGAATTTGTGGAGTTGCCGGTCATGGCCATGATTCCCGTGTACGTTTGACCCTTGGTTAGGCTTCCATTCAAGTAGAATAGCTGCTTAGGTGCAAGACCACTGTCCCATAATCCTACGGCCATGTCCGTTATGCTTGAATTGGTGACATTTGGTTGTATCTGAGCGTAATTTTGGAGGCCACAGTATGAATACTGAATTCCTTGAATGGAGGCGTTATTGATGGGGTGAGCAAAAAGGGTGAGGGGAGGTGTCGATGTCATCCAGTTGTTATAAGATGCATTGCCCGGGCCTTGACTCGTAAAGTTATTCGAAACGAAGAGGGCAGAATCACCATCAGTATCGAGAAGTAACAGGGATTGACTCTCATTATAAGAATGGTAATAAGCGTCAATTGAGGCAGCCAATTGGTATTGGTATTGCCAACCGCTCGAAAGCGATTCTGTGTTGTTTGGGGCAACGACCATGTAGATATCCCCATGGCCAGTGAAATTGACAATTGCCCATCCTTCCGTAAGGGTTACGAGTGTGCTATTCTCTGGACTCGGATCAGGCTCATCAGAAACATAAAGCGTGAGCTGAGGTGGAGGAGAACCATTATTGGATGAAGGTTGGATACATGTAGTCATCGAGATATAGACTGTTCGCGAGCTGGGATCCGTTGATTGGCTCAGCCACTCTGGATTGAGTGGTGATGCAACTTGGGCCAAGCCGCTGCTATTACTGACCAGGTTACCAGTAGTATTGAACATTGGCGTTGGGAAACCAGATCCCTTCGGTCCTGATGGACCAAATACTGTGGAATTCCGGAAACGGTACTGGTTCGAAGGATTACTGGCGTTGATAGTGTCGGTCGATGGCACATTATTTTCAAGCACTATACCATTGTCCGATGTACCTTGTCTCTTTTCCAACCGAACTCCTATTTCTTCGTCATAAAATGCACCAAACCCTGTCTCTTCTCCCGGATCCACCCATAGAGTTTCTTCTTCAAGGACGAGATTCTCTTGTAACCGGTGGTGGTTGTGGTCTCGGGTCTGAATTGAATCGAGCTCAGCGGCGTAGGCAAAATGTGGATTCGAAAGGACGTAATAGATGACGAGGATAGCAATAGACGCGAGCATGGAGGCGGCGAATCGCGATTGTAGGGGCGTAAGCTTAGGGAAGCGCATCCTGTGATAGTTGGTTCAGTTGTCCTTGCGCCTGCGCATACAGCGCAAAAGCGCTGTGGGAGGACGAGAAGCCAATGTGTCGAGAATGTCACAAATCAGGAAATGTAGGTTCTTGTTTGTATCGAGGTTTCAAGGTGAGTGCAGTGTGGAGAAATGATGAGATGGTTCAGGTTGCGGCACTGTCCTTCAATTTGGGCATCGTCATCCCGCATTGGAGGCTCGGCCTGAAACTTCCATGGTCTGGCCAATCTTCGCCACATTGACCTTGATTTTGTGCATTGATTAGAACTACTGCAATCAGATATCTCTAAGATCTGAGCAGTTTCCTCCATTGCGATTACATGAGTACTGTGTCTAGGAACGCCATCTGGTCCTCATCTGTCCAGTCATGCCAATGCTATGCTTAAAGACATTGCCATTCCCTTCCATCTTCTCCGCAAACTCCGATGCTGTTCGGCATTCAAATGTACACATTGAAAGCGAAGACCCTGTCCAAGAGGCGCACACTTGTAGAACCACCTGGCGCCATACATTTCGAAACTTACATCATTGACATGAGACCTTGGTTTGCGTACGCCTGACATTCAACATTAGCATAATCACTTGAGAACGGTGGGGCGAAGAAGCTCACCATAGGCTTGATATTTGGATGAGGGACAGCATCGAATTTATGATACTCAAGCTTGTACTCTGGTCCGATGTTGATGTATGCTCCTTTGTTCTCTGTCGTGTCACAATATTTCGGTGCGGAAAAAACTGTGCAACGTGACATGTGAGCACAGAGATTCTCTCATGCATCTATGAGACAGCGTGTTACTCACCAGTAATGCATCTTCCGTCGTGCTCGACCTCATATCCCTCCATGCGGACTTCATGGCTCCGGATTACCGCCTCCAATCCATTCGCCTCACAAAACTTCTTTGTCACATCTGGTCCGAATTGCAATCCTACTCCGCGCTTGCTCGGTCCTCGTCCTGGCTCGGTTTGTGGATCCGTCCACAGCATTTCCATCATCAATCCACTCTGGCCTGGCTGGCGCTGCTGGTGCCGGTCAAGCTTGCGAATATCGTCCAGCGTTGTCTTGTCGTCGGAAAAGAGGCCGCCATGCAATGTCAGATACCTCTTGCCGATCAGTGTGGCAAGAGGTAGAGCGCTGAAGCTTTCCGAGAAGATCTTAAAGACGCGCTCGTTGTACTTGGCCTTGCACTCGCCTTCGAAGCCGTACATGCGATTCATGTCGTCAGTCTCATGATTGCCGCGATTGAGCCAGAAGCGAGTTGGATAGAGCCATTTGTAGGCGTAGAGGGTGAGTGCAATCTCCGTAGACCAGGATCCGCGATCGACGAAATCACCATTGAAGAGGTAGGAATGTGTTGCGCTTGGGTGTCCATTCAAACGGAAGATTTCCATTAGGTCGAAGAACTGGCCGTGCGTATCTCCGCAAACTGTTAGTTGCTGGCCCTGCTCCAACTCCACTTCGGGCATTGTAGGCTCCTCGTATACAATGTTCTTGACGGCAAGGATGATTTGGAAGACATATTTGCGGTGAATCTTCTTTCCATCTTTGAAACGTTGCAACATGTCATTTACGAATTCCTCTGTCATCTCATTCTCCAAGTGCATTCCATCGTATGATGCCTCCACCTCCATGCCATCAAGATCGAGGCCTTCGGCGGCAGAGGGAGCATCAGCGACTTCGATGGCCTTGATGAAAGCATCGCGCTTGACCGTCTTCTGGCAGGCATCACATTGCGCCTTTGCTATTTTGTCGTTTGGATTCTTCTTGACAACAATCTTCCAGTCTCGCAATGCATCGTGGTGTTTTAGTATTGCAGTATTTGCGACTGCTCTTCTGTAGTATGCCTAAAGAGCAGCGTTAATACCATGCAAGCAGTACCCTACATTTTCTACCAACCTTGACAAAATTTGGATCTAGCTCGAGCGCTTTCGTCGCGTCGGCAATAGCGAAGCCATAAGCTTCTAATTTGATATTTGCCTTTTTGTGACAGAGGTTAGCTCCAATGCTCGAACAAAATTACAAGGCTCGCGTACCTGAGCTCGATTACTATAGAAAGATGGCTCCTTATCATTCAGCTCGATAGCCTTGGTGTAATAGTCTAGGGCGGTCGGCCAATCTTTTTCCTTGACAGCCTGATTGCCTTTCTCCTTGAGCGCAATCGCCTCTTCTGGCGCAGACATGGCGAGCAAATGGGACGCAACCCGAATAGATTCAGGACGAAAAGGACAATCTAGAATACGGGCAATGAGAATGAATTGAATAACTACTGGACAGACTGAACGAGCGCAAGTGGAGCAAGAAAAGAAGGACGTGGGGTGGTGTCGTGTGAGGACGTGTGACTCGGGCGAAGAGCGAAGTTTCAATGACGGCAGAAGCTCCGATCTCGAAATTTCGTCGCCCCAAAAAGTCCGACACCATTGCCTATTCCCCTTCACTTTGACCCTCACCACGTCACTTTTGTCTTCTGCGCGTCACTTTCCACCCACTAAGAACCCAGCTTACCATCCCACCTCCAAATCTCCCTTTGGACCCTTTCAATCTTTCCAATCCCTCCTAGCCTCTTTCATCCATCTCTTCGCCCGCCTTCCCTGCAGCAACAGCAGCAGCAAGGCCAACAAAGAGCCCCCACCCACCCCACCACACCACCCTCAACACAATGAGCAGCACGGCGTACTTCCCCCCCTCGCAGCACCGGTCGCTGCGCGCATGCATGGTGTGCTCGCTCGTGCAAACGCACACGGCCTTCCTGCGCGGCGGCTGTCCGAACTGCGACGAGTTCCTGCAGCTGCGCGGCTCGGCCGACGCCATCGCCGACTGCACCTCGCAGGTCTTCGAGGGTCTCATCTCGCTCGCCGACCCCGCCGGCAGCTGGGTCGCGAAGTGGCAGCGCCTCGAGGGCTATGTGCCCGGTGTGTATGCGACGAAAGTGACGGGCTTGCTGCCGGAGGAGGTCGTGGGCGCGGTGGAGGAGGCGGGAGTGAAGTATATCCCGTGAGTGTAGTCTTCTTTGGTCTGTGGGATGGAAGGTGGAGAGCTAACAAGGTGTAGGAGAGATGGGAGTGCGGCGAATGAGGAGGCATAGTGGTGAATGCTAAGATGGTCTTTTGGGGATGTCTGTGAATGTTGTTGCAGCGCTGGAGTTTGGGAGGATGTTTGGCTTCCTGGGAAAACGGGGTTTCGGACTGGTACAATCATAAATCATGTGCGATGGAGTCATGTTTGCTGCAATCAGATGGGTGGGGCTCAAGATGGGAAAGCGATATTGCTGAGCGGATCACAAAGATCCGCTTATGGATGGTAGAGCTTGAAATTTCGGAAATAATTGACGCAGGATTCTCTATCGAACAAAACGTAGAAGAATATCCTAACCAAAAACCAACTCTTTACAACGAGAGCTCGTACGTGAACATCGTTTCTAACGCGACGCTATGCCGGACAGCCTTCCAGGTACTCGATTCCCAATCTTGAAAGACCCTATACAAAAGAAAACGCCCGCTGGATGCATATTTACAGTATATTAAACAATTCTTTTTCTTCAATTACAGCATAAGGGCCCCAAGGACAAAGCTTGCACCCACTATGCCCACGATTGTTAATATTGAGCCAGCCCGGACGGCAGGTGCTGCACCTTGCGAGTCTGGACCGTTGGTGATGTGAGGAACGCCGCCTGTTCTCGCGCCGCCACCGTTAACGTTGGCAGTACTAACTGCGTTTGGAACCGGAGTGGCGTCAGGAATTGAGGTATTTGAAATCTCCATGATGTTGTCGCTTGTAGCATTGAAGTCGGTCTGAGCGAGCGAGATGGTGTTCATGTTGAGGTCGTAGACGACGTATGCAGATCGTAAGAACGTGTCGCCAAGCACGGGGGTAGAGTCGTCAGCGGGGTTGATGCCTATTTATCTTTATTAGCGGGTGTGCGTGATACAAGAATTCGAATACTGAAACTTACCAAGAATGCATTCGGGATTATTCTCCTCGTCATAACCCGCAAGAATGACGAGCTCAGACATGCCCACGCTGATGCTGGGAGATGAAAAAGTGAAGACCAAGGAATCGTCGCTGTTTGCAAGGTCGCAATTGACAAATGCAGCGCCCTGGTTCTCGTCATAGTCCGCATCGTAATGATTATAGATGGTCTGTGTAACATCATTTGGGAGATAAGACAGACTGCTTCCAGAATCGAGTAATACTGGAATGTTTTCATTTGAAGCCAACGTGGCAGCCGTGCCCTGGTTACCAACGGCGGTGAGAACGATGATAAACTCTTGATAGACGCCAGATTCTTGGACTATTGGTACAGTCTCAAGCGATCCCTTGTATTGGTCTGTGTTTACGCCGCCAAACAGGATATTGCCAGTGTTGGCGTTCAGATCATTAAGCCAGAGGCTGTATGCATTCGTGTTAATCAGACCTTGCTGAACCATGAGCGCCGGTGTGTTGGCATAAGGTTCCGCGTTGGCTCGGTTGACGGCGACTTCATTGACCGCATAACCAATTCCAAGGATGCCCTCCTGGGATGTTGACGTATTTCCCAATCCCATTTGGAGATTTGTGAGTGTGACACCACCTATTGTGAGATCATCTGTGCCGTATGCGCCACTGGAACCGGATCCGTCGACATAGGAGATGTTGAAATCATTGTTAAGGAAATTCCAGGACGATGACTGTGTAGGATCAAAAGTTCCAGATGGCTCACACGGATTTCCTTGTGATTCGCAGAATTGAGAAGAGGCGACATTTGTCCATAAGTCGCTACTCCCAGTGTCAATGTGTAGTCTCAAACTTTGCGCCGGCGTTCCAATAGTGACATTTGCAAAATAGAGCGTCTCTTCATTGTCAAGATCCTCCGAGACGGTCTTGGAACTTTGTCGCCGCCGTAATCGGTCTCGTGCAATTGGATTGGAGACACGCCTTCGTTGTATGGGCGCACCGACTACTGCCGGATTCTGCAAGCTGTTAGCATCGCTCAAACAGACAAAGGGTAGTGGCAAAAGAATAAAGTGCGAGTATCCAGCAAACAGCAGCAAATTTCCGTCGAAGAATTAACTTCACGATCCAAACATTTGCAACGCCTATTCGCTGAAGTTCGCACCCGGAGGAGAACTCACCTCTCGCTTAACAAGATTGATTGCATCGACCAGTGAAAGCAAGCCAGCGAACAAGGCGATTGACGTTTGGGCCTTCATAACGCTATTGCAATAACGCCAAAGAGTAGTTCGCCGCACAACAAGCAAGAGTTCCGACTAATTGAAACAGTTCGTCTCGAGAGTGGTTCAGGAATGATTTCTCGTTGCTCCAAGTGAAACGGAGAAACAGTAAAAGGAAACGGTGAAGGTAACAGGTGCAGCAAGAGAAGAGAGAGTGGGCTAGGATATCATAGGAGCGAATCAAGGCGAAAGGATTGCGCGTTGAAGCAAAGAGTGTATGACGCGGCAAACCAGCCTTGTGGCTCAGCCGGCCTAACTGGGGAGAGGCACGAGATTTTCGGCGGGAATCACGAGCAGATCACTTAGGTGAGCCCAAAGCCGCACGTTGGACGGAAGGTGCGGATGGCGACACACCACTACAGATGAGGCCTAGACAAGAGCAAACATTGGATGACAGAGGGTCTGGAGGCGCTCCGGCAGAGGCAGAGACCGCGAGCGGTTACGCAACAGGACCGTGTAAGTGGCGTGGCCTGGTTGCTTGCTTTTGCCGGTTCGAAGACAAGGCGGCCAGGTGCTAAATGGGAGATCATGCCAAGCTTTTTCCGATCGACATGGGCCCTGCGGCACAGTGCTTCCGAGGATTCAAATCCATTTGGTGCATTGTTCATGATGCTCGCGAAACCCTGGCGGCATTGGCTGCTCCAGACGCTTTGATCAATACGAAACGAGACATATTTAGATATGTTGCCTTTGTCCTGGGCTTCAAACGATGAATTGGGTTCGTCCTTTACGTGTCTTTGTCCGGGAACCCAATCATCCGTATCACACGAGCGTTCAGCCCCAGATCTCATCTTATTCCCCAGGAATAAGGCACCTTACCGAAGAATGCGTGGTGCCACGGCAGGTACCGAGCGTCGGTAAGGCGGCAGCTGATGCAAAAAACGTTTCCATGCTGCGTGCAGTAGAGCGCTATCTGATACAAATAATGTTTGATCGCACGCTCAAAGCGTGGAGTTTAAGGAAATATAGGTCTTGCAGTCGTCATATCCAACGTCACGTCCCCAGGATTGTCTGGATATAGTCGGAAAGCCATCCAAGCCATCCAAGCCACCAAAGCCACCAAAAGCCACTACTTTGGGGCTTACGTACTCCGTACTCTGTAAATATCTAATTGTGGTCATATATGGAATGCCATTTGAGAAGATTGCAGAAGTCGGAATTTCCCAGTCTCTTCATCCAAAGTCAATGAGAAGCCGTGAGTGACACATGGTCATAATTTGTTGCAATCCCCCAAAATCTCTCGCACATGCATCAACCCAGTACTTTTCATGTTTACCGTGCTCTCCTAAACGGATGTGCCTCTGTATTAAAAACCCATTCATCCAAACTCACCACGTCCGTCTCACTAAACACCAAGTAAAAATACTTTAGCGTCTCTGCTGTCCAAAAGCTCTCCATACTGTCTAATCTTCTCGACCTGCTATCCTTGATCGTCACATCTGCAAGCGCACTATTCGCCAGCTCCGTTGCTGTAGCATTTTCAATCGCCTCAAACATCTCCCACGCCGCTTCTAGAAGATCTTGTCTACCGGATACGCGGTACAGTATGAACACTGATTCAATCGCCTCCGGCCGCAGAATGTAGCGTCTATCAGGAACGCCGATGAAACCGGGCGGCAGACGCGGATCAAGCACCTGCATATTCGCAGCAGTAGGCTCACGGTCCTCGTACGCCAGAACCGCCGCCCGCCAAGCCGTCTCGTTCCATGGGCATTGCTCGTTTCGCTTGGGGCATGGCATCATGTCGGCAATCTCGGGCATAATGCCCAATGGAAAAGCTCGATAGGAGTAGATGCAGCCGTCAGTGAGCTGGTTCGCGACTCGGAGGTGGTCGGCGCGGCTGAAAAGTTTGGCGCCGAGGGCAAACATACCGCCTGCATAGCAGGCAAGATGCTGGCTCTGCGGTTGGTGCTGTTCGCTGGTCGGATCCTTTACACGCGAATTGCCTGCGATGAGGATGTCGATTTCGGAGTCGCCATCTTCGGGTGGTGGGATCATTGGCCGGAAGATGACGCTCTCGAGCGCGGTCTTCATGCTGTCTTCGTACAGCCTTTGGTACATGTCGTCGATGCCACCGAGCAGGGCGTACATCTTGGGGAGGTATTCGTAGACCGAATCGGCCATTGCACTGAGAGTGAACAAGGTGTCTTGAGTGAAGTCGGCATCGCGAGCGTTGACAGTCACAGGCCACATACCAGGTAGCTTGGTTGCATGTTGTTGTTTATCAAAGACTTTCATGATCCTTTGAGTTGCGTCGTACCATTTGGTGTCCCCCGTGATTTGAGATAGGCGCGTGAATTCCATTGTCAAGGAACCAATCTCTGCAACAAGGATGTTTTCTGGTGCCTCCTGACGACGCCCTCTTGCGGCCGCGTGAAGCTCCCAACGTGTGATGGGCATACGGTTAGGAGTATCAAAGGCCACATATACCATCTCCCCTACTTCAATGGCTTTTTGACGTAACACCTGTTCCCCGCTAAGGTCATAAGCTGATAGGAAACCACCCAGATATCGAATCGTGGTCTCAAAAACATTAATCTCATTCAGAGCAGACATGGTAAAGTCGATACGACCAACTGCCTCGACTGCCTCGTAAAACTCTTCTTTCATACCCATTATCCAAAGCGTATCCAATGAGTCAACCAAGGTAGCCGCCCACCCTCCAAAGGTGTTTTTGTATCTTCCGGTAATCGGAGCCAACTCGTCCTTCATCCATGCATGTTTTTTGTATGATGCCCAACATTTTTGAAACACTTTTTTGACTGCTTTTCTCCGTTCCTCCTGTTTCGTGGCATCTTTGGCCGTCTCAATCCCAAAACCATATTGCACTGGAGGAAGTCGTCGAGGTGTACTGGTAGGTAAAGGTGTCATCGATTCCACCGGATATTTGAGCGGAATGGTTTCCCATTGTATCGGCCCATACTTCACTTTGGAAAGGGCAGAGAGTGAGCGCGAGTTAGGGGCGATGAATGGATTATAGTAAAGAAAAATGTATAGAAAAGCGGCGGATGTCAAAATGTATGATAACCATCGTGTCAACCGTGGAGTCATGGCCGTCCGAGTGGACAACTAAACGATCAACCAGGATCGGGGGAGAGCATCGGATTAGGTTTTGG
The DNA here is from genome assembly GCA_021030915.1 of Astrothelium macrocarpum. Lineage (NCBI taxonomy): Eukaryota > Fungi > Ascomycota > Dothideomycetes > Trypetheliales > Trypetheliaceae > Astrothelium > Astrothelium macrocarpum. The sequence goes on along the minus strand of JAGEMR010000109.1, from coordinate 82,957 downwards.
CGAAATTACAAGTGGTTCATTAAGCGTGATGTCTTGCAGAGAGCGAACCATGCTGTTAAAGGGAGCATCGGACGGAGGACGCAGGGAATCTCTGCCCAACAAAATCGAGCTCTCTCATTGGTTAGAAGCTGCCAAGCTACTTGCGTACCATCCTCCTTCCCCGTTGAATCGATCAGTCACAAGCTGTTTGGAGTGGAGTTTGGTCAGTAGATCCGGCTGTTGCCATTCCGGAACAACTTAATCGCCAAGCATTGTGGAGTGTAAGAGGTGAGCCTTGGCACACTTACCTGAATAGTCTTCACCTCCAACACTTGCTGATTTTCCTGATTGGACACAGCTCACGTGGTCACGCGTTACCATTAACGCGTCTTCTGCTTGTGGAGCGCATCACCGGAGAGAATCCATGCCCCTCGTCTTCCAACCAATTCTGTTCATCTCCTTCGTGCTGTCATCCCTCCTGAAACATGGTGGAAGCGGAGTCCTCTACTACAGCTGCACGGAACGGCATCAAACCTCACCCCAGTGTCGCTGGAGCTAACTACGAGTTGCCATGGTTTGTTCTCATCCTCTTGCGCGAGTTCAAAATTCTAACAATTCATCACAGGGTCGAGAAATACCGACCAATCTTCCTCGATGACATCGTCGGCAACACTGAGACCATCGATCGCCTCAAAATCATCGCCAAAGATGGCAACCTCCCCCACATTATCATCTCTGGCATGCCTGGCATCGGCAAAACAACCTCCATCCTCTGCCTCGCGCGCCAAATGCTCGGCGATGCCTACAAGGAAGCCGTACTCGAGCTCAATGCCAGCGACGAGCGTGGTATCGACGTCGTGCGCAACCGCATCAAGGGTTTTGCGCAAAAGAAAGTCACCCTCCCGCCTGGCATGCAGAAGATTGTCATCTTGGACGAAGCCGATAGCATGACGTCTGGCGCGCAGCAGGCGCTACGGAGAACGATGGAGATCTACTCGGCGACGACACGGTTTGCATTTGCTTGTAATCAGTCGAATAAAATCATTGAGCCGATCCAGTCGCGATGTGCGATCTTGCGTTATGCCCGCTTGACGGATGGGCAGATTGTGAAGCGGCTGATGCAAATTTGTGAGGCGGAGAAGGTGGAGCATTCAGAGGATGGGATTGCCGCGTTGGTCTTCTCAGCCGAGGGAGATATGAGGCAGGCAATAAATAATTTGCAGAGCACGTGGGCTGGATTTGGGTTTGTAAATGGGGATAATGTGTTTAAAGTGGTAGACCAGCCGCATCCGATCAAAGTGCAGGCAATGGTCAAGTCGTGTCAAGAATGTAAAATTGATGATGCATTGGATTCTTTAAGAGAATTGTGGTATGTATTGCAGGAGTACTGAGGCATATTTTACCAGAATCTGACACTGAATATAGGGACCTTGGGTATTCTTCGCATGATATTATCAGTACAATGTTCAGGGTCACAAAAACTATACCGTCTCTATCTGAGCATTCCAGACTCGAATTTATACGGGTAAGATATATGATTAGTTCACCGATAAAAACCAAACCCAAGCTAATATCAGATGATAGGAAATCGGCTTCACTCATATGCGAATATTAGATGGAGTACAAACGTTCCTGCAGCTATCGGGCTGCTTAGCAAGGTTATGCAAGATAAATATGAAGCCGGGCCTCTTCGTTGCACCCAAAAAATGAACATTAATTGCTCCTCGACGGACTACGGCAATTTGGTCCATTTCAGTTCGATCTTCTACACTTTTCTTGCTCCTTCTACGAAAATCTTCGACGTCTAGGAGACGGTGTTATCCGGTTCGTTTTCATGCATCAGCGACCATCTATTCGTGTGTGCCATAACAGCATAAAGATGGAGTTTCGGTGTGTCCAGCCAGAGACGCTGGTGTTCTTTAGTCCCGAGCATGTAGAGATAGCTAAATACAGGCATTAGCTTACTCAGTCATGTAGCCCATGTATGATCATACTTTTCTTGTTATAGTGATGAAGCATTGGCTCATGCTTTTTTTTTGGTGGGCATTGAATCTTGTGTAAAGGGCCATGACGGTTTCATGCAAAGTTCTCTGGAGGTCCACAACCTGACTGATTCCTTTCATCCAACTTCGCTATCATTTTTGCTTCCATGAAACAGTTTTTGAGCCTCGTCTCTTCCACCAACTAGCCCCAGTAGCCAATTGCCCCTCTCTACAATCCTCCACCCTGACATTCCTCCATCCTCTGTATCCCCTTGTCCCACCCATGCTCCAAGAGCTGCTTCGACAGCGGCTCCGTCCTCAAAAGGCACTCGGATCCAAACATCATTTGGTCCATTCGTCACACCAGAATGTTTCAAGATGTCTATCGGAATCGCAGAGCCGGTGAGGCCAAGGAAAGAAGATAGAGCGGCTGTGAGATGGGTACGGATTGTCAATGCATCGAGCTCGGTAGCATTCGGCAAACTCGAAGTGTCGACGTTATTACTTTTATTCACAGGTATTGAGGACGAAGATATTAGAGAAAGATGCAAGTAAGCGTACTGCGGACGGGATAATGTCAGGGTTGTATGAGTTTCGTAGGAAGTTGAATGATTGTTTTTGCGCTTTTGGGACACGGAGCTGGAAGCCGTAGACGTGGGAAAAGCGGAGGAATCCAGTTTGGTGGAGATGAAGAGACTAGATGTGGGCCGAGTAGAAGAGCAAAGAGGATGACGCGCTTGGGCGCGCTAAGTCCATCGCACTTTCGCGTGGCAATAAGGTGCACATACAGCAACTCTGTGCGTTCCATGTCTATGACATCCTTTGTGACGCCATTGAATTATCTGACTACTCTACTAAACAAAGGCTTGGACATTTTCTACAAAAAGACGGTTTTGATCTTTAAGAACCCAGTTCCAACGCTTTGGTTAGTTCAATTGCTTCCGAAATGTGTCGCACAATCTCGCTCAATGTCGAAACAAAAACCTCGTGTTGGCTTTTCTTCTCGTGAGCCAATCTCCTATTCTCGTCTACCAATTGCTGCAGGGCATTGATTTTGTTCCGAAGCTTCTTGTTTTCCGTCTCCAATCCCTGTTTGCTATATCCGGTGCCGTATACGTCCTCGTCTGCCGCATCTGGCTGGTCAGAGCATTTGCTATTCTCCCCGATCTGGCCCAGCATCGTTCGGATCCACGTCGTTAGTCTCTCATTGCGGAATCTGCTGTCCTCCAGTTGTTGGCGCAACTCCTCAATGCATTGGTCATACTGATTCGCTCCATCTGGGGCGCCAATCTTCTTTGTGCAGTATTTCCTGAGGTGTCTGATTATCAACACCATTTGCCACGGTGACCACTCTTCTTGCTTCAGGATCTTATTCACAATATCTGACTCACATCCACCTGGGACAACTCTGATAACTCGCTGAGTACTCTTGGCCTCACTGAAGCTGGACTGTTTATGATCGTCCTGCCATGTGTTTTCGGCTTCTTGACCACCCAAACATTTTTCCAACGCCTCATGGTGATAATCGCAGCATGACCGTACCTTTTCAAGATCAATGTTACGGAGCTTCCATTCCGCCCATCCTCGGATTTCGTATATCTCGAGTATCTCTGATACGGTCAAATATTCGCAGAGTCTTTTAGGCTGTCCATTCACGTCTGCTGGCGAGTGAGGAGTCTGATCGCGCGTTTCCTTATTTTCGACTGCCTCCTGGATTTCAGTCCACCCTTCCGAGCCTGAAAATGCATGACTTTCGATTTCAAACAAGCTTTCAGTGTCCACATCTGACCCATTCTTGGACGGCTCCCCAGCAGGCATTGCTTCCTCTATGTGCTCCATCGAACTTTTTGGGATAGCTATGATTTCCGCAACAAGTTCACTAGGATCAGCTCTCGCCTGATAGAAGAGCTGTTGAGTCTTTGGAAGGCCAGTGGTCGGTCTTTGGTTCTTTCGATTTTTGCGCCAACGTTGAATTTTCTGCAATACGGTATCTGTGAGGGGCAGAGTTGGGACTTCGGCAGTTTTCAGTCGATTTATAAAGAACGGAAAATGAGACAAACAGCAAATGCTCTATTCAAATATGCAAGAAAGTTCGCTAGAACGTGGAAACATTTTTTACAGTCTGGTGTCCAACCATGCATGTGTTAGAACCTTCATCGATTTGTTGAACATGAGTACCTAGAACCCGAAAGATGTCTCCAGAGATGGATGTGTCGTTGGGGATGGATCTGGTCTCAAAGCTTGTCAGCATGTCAAGTTGATTTTTGCCTAGCATAAATTCATAAGTATACAGAAGCTGCAGTGGTGTTCATATGGAAGGTTAGGCTCCAATAAAGGTTCTGGTCCGTTGGATTGTTAATCGAGTGGAGGAAGAGGATTTTTGAACCGACAGTCACTCAAGGAACCTATCAGAGCTGGGTGATGGCGCTGACTCGAAGCGTTCACAGAGCGAACCAATGATTCACTTATTTCAAAGTTTAGTCGACCACCAAGGCCTTCTTTCATGGAAGAAAAGTCCATAATCAATACAAGATTTACCCTAGTTCGCTTGAAGATACGAGCGGGTCGGTATCATGGAATGTGTTGTCTTCGAACATAGCATGGTCTGAACCACGTCCGCAGCTCCGACTTCAAGCGTCGATGCCTTCTATTTCCAATGAACAGCAAGAAGCGCGTTAACTCTTTCTCATGAAAAGAGAAAATAATCATCATAAATCGTGTCGTTCCATTCCATAAACTAGCCTTTGAATTTCCGCAGAGACGGCTACATAATATCAGTATCAGATCCTTTCAGAGCAATAAGAAGGGGTTTCTAGAGAAATATGAACGAACGTACTTCTGTGACCTTTCTGATCGTTTTGGCCGAGATGCCACGCTCACCTGCCTGCTTTGCGCGAATGGATGCTTCCCTCATCACACTTCGTACAACATCAGCATGTTTTCACCAAAAGAAAAAAAAAAAAACGAAATGAATTCACGCATCGTACTCTTGGATGAAAAGTGCATAATCAAGAAAGATCTGTAAAGGATGTATTTAGCAGTCAACAACACGCATCGCAAGCTCCTGATTGACTTACCATAATATCAACATTCTTCGTGAGAGGCCGGCCACTGTGCGCTTTGACAATGCGTTTGACAGTCGATCTCGGGTAGAGCGATTGTGAAGCTGCCATTATTGTGGTTCATGCGATGCATTTACCAGGCCAGAGCATAGTAAATGGAAGTCGCGTCAACCAATGCGGGCCAAACGCGTAGAGCATGCCAGGTCACGTGCAAGAAAGCGGCTGGATGGACCAGATGCTTTCACGTCTAATGTATTGTTTGCAGGTCAAAAATGTATATTACAGTCGTCTATGGCTCAAGAGTAAAATATGGCCGTTGTATGACTTGCATGGCACTCCAGTTCCACGACCAACAGAATGAGCCACATGGCATACACTCAGGCACCACTGCTCACCACCTATTCATCCCACACACCTACCCCATCTCTCATTGATCCACATCCATCCCCTCCGCATCCTGCACACTCGGCTGATTCTCAAACGTCGTCTCCAACCATCCCTGAATCTCCTGCCCCTCATACAACCTAAACCTCTCCTTCGCGCCCCCGACGCCCACCACCCCCAAACTCGTATTATCCACCGTCAGCTCCTTATCCTGGCTCAGACTCTCCTTCAGCGCTCTCAACGCATGCCGAATCAACGCCTCCCGATCACTCCCCTCAAACTCCTCCAGATGCCGCTCGAGATACGTGCGCGCCATCTGGCTGCGCGCGCCGATGCCGCACGCCACCATCTCCTGCGTGACGCCGCTGGGCTGGAACTCGAAGAGGTGCGGCCCCGTGGCGTCGACGCCGGCCACGAGGAGGCCGATGCCGTACGGCCGTTTGCCGTACTGCTGCGTGTTGATCTGCGCGCGGTCGCCGATGCGCGCCGTCATGTCCGCCAGCTGCATGGGCCGCGCGTACGTGAGGCGCGACGCCAGCGACTGCTGCTTCATGAAGTTGGAGAGGACGCGGGCGTCGGAGGCGAGCCCCGCGAGCGCGATGCCGTAGTGCGTGTCGATTTCGATGATCTTTTTTTGGTAGGAGGAGAGTTCTTCGGCGTTGCGCTGTTGTAGGGAGTGGTGTTAGTTCAGAATGTTCTTGTGCTGATTTTAAGTGGGGAAGAACGGGGTGAAGCCTCTGTACCTTTAATGCGGCGAGGACGGCATGTGTTTTGCTCACGATCCCAACGACAACTGAACCCTGCTTTACTGCTTCTTGCGCGTATTCCACTTGAAATATTCGTCCTTGTGGCGAACTGGAAATAGATCAGATACTCTGAAAATAGGATAGAAACTTCAAGGGTTGTAAGCCTTACAAGGTAACTGAATCGTTGTCATAGTTATTGCGGAACATTATGGTGTTGAGAGGGGGTCAGGCGGTGAATTATCGAGCTGTCGGTCTGTATTGTAAATCGAAATGAGGGAAAGGGTTTTAGAGGAGAAACTAAAAGGCAGAGGATGTGGATGTGAATGAGCAGAAATGATTTACGATGTCGAAGCTCCAGCCAGCAACAACCGCGCGTCAGAAGCTCCCGTTTCTCTGTGGGTAGCCCTGGCATAAGCTCACCGAGCGTCAACCTTGCCAACCGCCAGCCAGCCAGCCCAGGTACTCAACTTCAGCTACCTGTTCTCTGCTTCCCACCGACGAGAACACTTTCGATTCCCATGTTGAATTATACAACGATATAATCCGACCTACTACAGTCCTTTCAAATCCCTTCCAATCCCATCAAACCACTTCTCGGCCAAAGCCATCCGACCTACGGCCATGGCCGGCCTCAAAACCATCATCGCTCTCTCCTTCGTACGCTTCTCCCAACCTTACCCTAAAGAATTCAGCTCATAGATCTTGATAGGTCCTCGCCATCGGCTTCCTCCTTGTCATCCTCTCCTCCGCGCTCTGGAAGAACTACCTGACGCTACTCGTCGTAGCGACGTATGTGATCGCGCCCGTGCCGAACTGGCTGTGCGGCCGGGCCCAAAATACCGATGACTTTATGGATGGCGGGAGCAACGGGATTGTGGATTTTGGCCGGTTCTTGACTGGGTTCTTGGTAGTTATGGGGATCGGTAAGTGTTGTTTGTCTACCCTATCTGTCACTCCATTTTTGCTTGGTTTGTTGGGAGAGCAGTGGACTTGATACTCGCATCAACTGCTATGAGATTGAGATTGCGCTGATTGCTGATGTATAGCTTTGCCGGCGTTACTTGCACATTGCTATCTGATCACGTATGCCGCCATGGTCATGTCTATCATTGGCGGATTGTTGATCTATGCGACCATCATATGCTTCACTATGTTTTTCCAGGAAGAGCAGGAATTTTAGATGTGCAGTAATGCCAAAGGTCCACCTTGGATTTTGAAACTGATCCAACCGCATTTCCATTAAGCATGGAGTTTTTGGATTTGTGATGAACGGTGTAAGAGTATGAATGTAGTCTACATATGTTATTTAACTTTCAATTCAGGAAAAACATGGTCTTAGGCCTGCTTGACATAATTTGAAAATGGATTTGGAAAGTGGACAATTGCTTTTTACCGAAAATATCTAATTACCGCCGCTCGTCTAATTCAAGTCGACCGTAAAGAATGCTCAGTGTGCACAATCTGGCGAGGCTCAACTAATTCATCATCGTCAATCACCGATGGCTTCCCCAAGCTGCTCTAATGGATAATGCTTTTCCTGCTCAATTGCTCCCCGAAATCGTGTCAAATCATTCTGCTTTTCCATATCCACACTCATCGCCTCAATTCTGCCCATCTAAAAAGCCGCACCACCAGCCTCGTCCTCGCCATTCAGTGACCGCAAATGCTGCTCTGCCAACTCCGCCTTCAACCCTGCCGTGTCGCTCTCGCGCTGCAAGCGATCCCAGTCTCGAACACTCTGCCTGCCCTTCGATTCCTTCTCCGCAATCGCCTCACGCAACTTCCGCGCCTCTTCCTCCAACCGATTGATCTTGCTTGTGTCGTACGAATCCGGCATCTTCCGCCCTCCCGGCACAACCTCTGGGAGATCAGACAGGTACTGCTCCGCACCATTAGTGCGAGAAGAACTGCTAGTATCAGGTTTAGTATTGAACCGCTGCGTGCGCGGGTAAGTGGTGGAACTGCTATTATTGCCACGGAACGATGGGGGCGGTCCGTAGGGATGATGGCCACCACTATGTCCACCACGGGGTCCGGAGGGTAAGCCGCCTTCATAGGGTGGTGGAGGTCCTCCGCGACCACGAGGCGCTCCGAATGAGCCGCGACGGGGTGGAGGAGGGCCGGTAGAATAGTCACGGATATATGGATCTCGTGAGGGGGCTTCCCGTGAGCCGTAGTCACCTCGGTATCCGCCACGGCCCCCACGAGGGTGAGAGGGCGCGGAGAGAACAGAAGTGCTACCCGGACGATTATGGGCAGACATTGAGACTTGAGAAGAAGAAGGACCGCTTGGAGGAGGGCCTCCGTACGGGCGGGAAGCTGGTGGGCCACGAGGGGGTTCACCATTGCGGTAGGGAGCTGAACCACGGCTGTCACCATTTGGGGGATAGTCACGGGGCGCAGGCGACTCGTGTTGTCGGGGTGGAGGGTACTGTTCCGGTTCAGCTTGAATGGCTGCCCTACTCGGATGCGCTGGTGGAGAGGAGCGTCGAGAAGTGTCTTGAGATGCCTCGCCAGAGACACGGTCACGGACAGCACGTGAATCAGGTGAACGTCTTCTCCAGTCATCCACAGCATACGGGTCAACACGCTCTGAGCGGTAGGGAGGCGAGCGAGACCGAGGGCGATAACCCCGTGGCGAACGACGCGAGTTACGTGGAGGTGAAAGCTCGCGTCTGTAACCAAAAACATTAATCCCACGCTGGTATGAGGCTTTGTGCTGTATTGATCTAACAACTAACCTGTCTGATCGAGGTGGATAATCGTCGTACCTCCCGCGACGTGGAGAAGCGAGCCTCTCCCTTTTAGCTGGTGGAGGAGATCTGCCTCGACTGCCTACCGGGGATACTTCCCGACTGCGCTTCAGAGCTATTGGACTTCTTTCTCTTGCATACCTTGGGGAGCGTTCGGTGAATCTATCATCTGTTCTATAGCTCCTTGCTGGAGGCGAACGCGGCCGCTCGTCATATCTATAGTCAGACCTTCGTGGTGAATAACCTCGACGTGGGGGAGGTGATCGTTGGCGACCGCGGTATGGTACCCCGCCTGGACTCCGTGATCTCGCGCGAAAGCGCTCCCTTGAGCGGCTTCGAGGTCTGGCTGCTCGAGACGTTGAAGGAACGTAGGTGTCCATAGGAGGTGGCCTGGGGCGGTAGTCATCTCGTGGAGGAGGCGAACGGCCACCCGAGGGGCGGTAGGTCTCTCCATGGAAAGTAGAATCACGGTCGTAAGTCCTGTACCTCAGATCTTAGTACTGTGCCGTGGAGGGGTTGCTTTCGACTCGGCCTCCGAGGAGCAAAAGGCTAGAACACACCTTCGATCACGGTCGTTATCCATGTTGGAACGTAAATCAGATCTACCTCTACTATAAGTGAGTTGTGAAAGTAAGAGGCAGTTGCGTTTCGCAGAGTTCCGTAATGGGGCGATGGATGAGGGAATAGAGGTGTTGCTTGCAGTGCGGCGGAAAAAGCTCGACGCGCTTTGGTCGGTCAAAATTAACGATGCGGCTCCAAATCACATGACCTATTCAAGTTTTCCATCGGTAGCTCCCCAGCCCCCCCAATGAAGCAGCTCATTCAAATTAGCCAGTCAGATGTAGGTTTCTCCCATGAGGTCTGCGAAAGCTCTTGTGCTGCTGGAAGTGGCCTGTATGTATATTATGTGTCTTTCCCTCGATCTCAGTCTGAAACTACCGCCAAGCCTTCTACATTTTTTAGTATAGCCATTCAGTGAATCGTTTTAGTGTCCAGATGAATAGTAGAGCCGTCCACTTAAGTCCAAGGAAGTCTTGAAAGTCAAGAATGCAATTATCTTTCTGGGTATCATGTCTCAGCAGCTCCGCCCCTAATGCTGACTATGCAATTGTTGTACAGTGAATAATCTTCTCTCTTGTAGCTCCGGCTTGTACGATCTATCGCCTCTTCCTTCGCTCTTCGTCCTTCTTCTGCCGCTTACGGCTCTCTTCAGCTATCATTTGGCTCAAGTCATCTTGATCGACTCTTCCTGCCCATTGCCCCTGCTCCTTTCGCTGACTATCATATTGTCTTCTAATCTCATCCGAGCTTAATTTATCATCTCTTTGAAGGGCATCCACGTCCACAGAAACATCCACATCACCCACCTTACGCTTCCGACTATTTCGATCTTCTTGACCCAAAACAGGAAGATTGCGCTCATTAGCCTGCCCGCCCTTGAGATCATAAGCGCGCTCACCACCAAAGAAGCCTTGGGTTTGAATGTTGTGTTCTGGTAGAACTGTGTAAGCTGACTTAGCTTGCGTAGCTTCATCATCATCATCCGCTCTTTGCTCAATGTCTGCGCCGCCATGCTCTGCAATCGCAGCAGATGGAATCCCTGTTGTATCCAAACCTTTCTTGGTTTCTTCTTCCTCATCCCCTCCTTCGTCTTCTTCATCATCATCCTCCTCCTCCTCTTCTTCTTCTTCGGACTCCTCTTCAGGTGGTTGTAATTCACCCCATAGTGTCTTCTCTACAGGCTCTCCCAGTTGTTGGTTCTGTTGAGGTTGCAAAACGCCAAAAATATCACCTCCATACAGCGGTCGGTTATATTCATCTACAGGTGGCTTGCCGTAGCCACCAGGATGAAAGCCCCATTGTGCCCCAGGTGGAGGTGGTGCATTCAACCCAGGGATCTTGAGTGCGGGATATGATGGTGGAGGACCACATCTTTGCTGGTTGATGAGCCAAGGAGGTGGTGCGCCTGGGGGAATACTGAGAGCCTCTTTGAGCTCTTCGCTCAACTCGCCTGGACGTAAATGCCGTAGATTAGTTTCGTACTCTTTACCCTCATAGTAGACTTCTCCATAGCGAGTAAGCTCAGGCTTCGTTTGGAAGCGAAAGAAAGCCTCGTATAGTTTTTGATAATCAATGTCAAGCTTTCCTAGCTTCCCTTGTACACGCTCCCGCTGTTTTTGTTTCAGCGTTTGTTGCTCTTGTTTCTCGAGCACAGCGTCGCGCATCTCAGCAATTCCAGTATCCGCAATGAACTTTGGAAGCTGAAACGGTGGCTTCTCAATTCCTCGTTTTGACGAAAGATATTCACGTTTGAGTGACCAGTGACTTGGAACCGGGACAACGTTACGGTAGGACTTGAGCGCAACAAGAAGCTTTGGATCTGATGCATCTGCATCAGTCCATTCCACCATTTCTGGATATGTGACCACAGCCTTAAGTTCCGCTATTGACAGCTTATTTTGCTGCTTGCGTGCCTTTTTGGACAATTTTGGTTGCCCATTCTCCTGGTCCTCATCCGGAATGTCGTCATCATCATCGAAGAATACCTGGGGTTTCTCAGGCTCCTTATTTGATGGATCTTCCTTATCTGGCTGACTGAATTTGCCCAAGATATCCTTGTATTGATCGTACAGTGGGTTTGATTCATCGATATCCGTAGCAAAGGCTACGTTGGATACTTCGGGGTCAATTATCCCATCTCCATCGTGTACGCTACTATTTTCTGGGCGTCGTTCAGGAGGTGCTGCTGCCTGGGCCCCTGTAGATTCGGTCTCTAAATTTGATTCTGATGATTCTGTAGGGTCATTTGAAGTTGCTGCCTGTTCAAATGTTAGCGATGAAGTATCGAAGAAGTTTTCACTTGCCTCAGCTCGCTTCTTCTTAGCTTGCTGCCTTCGATACTGATTCTTGGATTGTTTGATAGCGCCAGGCATCTTCTAGCAACTTGTTGGACCTCAGAGTCCTAGAAAATAAATATGAGGATTTGAGGTGACTGTGGTGACTGCCACCAGTCGTGGATGTAGGCAAGGTCGCGTTGTCGGGGTGGAGTGGCACAGCGACTGGACAAAAGATTTGGCTTCTGGACATGACCCGTCTTTTCGTCACTACCATCTATGTCTATTATTATCACGCAGCATTGCAATGAATATTGTGTATTTATCTCAGTTCTTTCAAAATAAACCAAATGCGCTTCTGAAAATTAAAGCGTTTATCTCTATTAGCAATAAATTGCAGACGAACTCGCAGCTATGAGCCTAGAAGTCTTGGCTACAGATCTTGCGCTTATGGCCAATTAAAGTCAGTTTTTTAGCCATTTTCTAGATAGCTATTCGATGAACACCTTGAAGAAAATAATCTTTTCAGGAGCTGGCATTTCCGGTCTTTCAATCTATGATGTATCGTCTTCCTCGATGGCTACTCATCCTCTTGGAAATTGTCGCTGAAGAACCCTCTCACATACTTCTTCTGTCCCTCTTCATTGATTGATTGAATCTCTGCCGGCGTCAGCTTGAATGCTGCGCTTCTCATGTAATCGCTCATTCTCTGTTCCTTTCCAGATGTCGTAATGGGGACCACATCCTGATCTAGACACCACCGCAAACATATCTCGCTTTCCGATACTGCGTACTTCTTCGCAAGCTTGGCAAGAACATCGTCAACAGGTCCTGGACTGCCTTTGGTAATAGCGGTCAAGGGACCATACGCAGCCGTTGCGATATCTTGCTCCTTGTGGAACGCAATCAATTTGCTGCGCTGTACGTACGGATGGAATTCGATTTGATTGATGGCCGGCTTGACAGATGCGGTTTCGAGCACAGTCTGAAGATCTTGCACACGATAATTGGACACTCCAATCGATTTTGCGAGACCCTGGGTTTTCAGCTTTTCCATGGCCTTCCAATTTTCTTGAAGATCTTCTGGTTTCTCGGCGAAAAAAGGATAGTGGGTGAGGTAAAGATCTACATAGTCCAGCTGCATGTCCTTCAAACTCTTTTTCAGTGCAGCTTCTGGATTCTTTACGCCTTCATAAGCTTTCGTAGTCACGAATAATTTACTGCGGTCTACTTTGCTTTCTTTGATTGCGGTTCCAAGCTCTTTTTCAGTTTTGTACACTGTTGTCAAAAATCAGCCAAGCAATTTCTCATAGAACTTTGCAAAATGTTCTCATGCCTTCAGCTCCGTCAAGATGTGTATAGCCAAGCCTGATTGCAGTCTTAACTGCGTCAATACAAGCTTGATCAGCTTTGCTTGGAGCTTCTGTCTTGTACCACGCGGTTCCTAGACCATAACCGAGCTTTCAAACCCGATTAGTAATGGGCATCACGATGAAGTGACCATGCCACCTACCATCGGTATGGAATTGCCATCATTGAGCTTAAGGTGAGGAATGGGATTTTTGAGATTCGCCATGTGTGAAAAGATGTCCTTGGACGGAGGGGAAAGGTGTCACAAATGCAAAGTCAAGAGAAGGGTATCGAGAGAAGAGAATTGCAATGGTATCAACTACAGAACCAGTGCATTTAAAATTTTTAGGGTGTGATTGCACAGCATATTTCAAAGCAGTGCCGGTAATTCGATCGGTCGGGGCGGCGATGGTAGGCCGAGCTAAATAAGACTGAGACATTACATCATGAAACGCCATAGGTTAGCGGTATGTAGGAGGTAGTTGAGAAAGGAATTGAACGCGAGCTTCCAGAATCATCATATTCTTATCATCTATGAGGGGCCTCTCACCTGAGGCAGGTTCGTGGGGTGATGCCAGATTCGCCCTTTTGTATTACATGAAACAACTTTGATCATGGGAAACGCTACCCGCCGAACCAATGAAATGGCTGACAGAAACGTCTGATGATAAGCAGTGTAAAGTTGATTCTGGATTCCTGGAGCGGTAAAATCCCCGAAACCATCAGTCACGACCCAGGACCATGATCTTGTTCGGCGAGGCGCCCCCATACTGATCCCAACATACCCATGTAACGTCAGTCTCAAAAAAGTTTTTGAAGATGAGAGCAACGGAAGATTAGTCATCAACTTTCTTGCGAAGTCACTTATGCTGCCTCGATTACTTGGACGGTTCCATTTCACTTGTTAAGAATAGGTGTGTACAAAGAAATCAACCTCTAACCGACGCCAACCCATTTACAGCCAGTTCTAACCTGGAGTGCCCCCAATTCCAGTCCATGCCCAAAAATCATGTGAGAGAAATTTTTTTGGTATTTTATAGTTTTTTTTTTTTTCGGATTTTTTTGGGGGTCTCCAAAATGTCATTTCGAATACTAAAGCACAGGTGACGCCAGACCCGCCAATTCCAAATCCGACATTCACAAACTCCGTGTCCATATGCAATCCGTTTTCGTGCATGATCCAATGGTTAGGGTCGGACGTCTCTTCATCCGGCCGTGTTATCCGCTCACACATTTGTTTCGTGCTGAGTGGACACACGCTGTAGAGAAACAACTAAATGATCCGGTTAGTCCGGCAGATTTGTGGATGATGAAGCATCCGACTCACCAAAGTCTTCCAATTCTTTCTTCTCTTTCTTCGGTCTAAGCGACTTGCCATGCACAATATTGTCGAACCCAGTGCTCCCATTCAAAAGGTAGAAGAACCCTGCCATGATACAGAATACGCCAAACGAGAAAATCCAGACACGAACAACGGTCAGAAGATCTGTGCGGATTCCACTCATGAACCATCCAAAGATGGTAAAGAGAGTTGCCACGATGTCAACGATGAGAATGGCACCCGTGAGCTGCCATGATGGCCAGGATGTCCAAAATGGTCCGTCGGCACGGGTAATGAAGATAAGCCAGTTTTGTGTGAGTACAATCTCGAGGAAGAGGATTGAATCACGGATGCCGGAGTGCTCAACCAGGCCGCCATAGACCAGTTGATTGTTGTCATCCTGGTAGCCCATCAAGATGGTGAGGGCGATCCACGTGCCGACTGCCAAAATGATTCCCAGAATTACAGAAAGTCCCCAAATCTTGGGAATATTCCATTTGACCGGCTTGCGGGCGAAAGGAGCGTTATCGTATGCAACCGCTAGAGTAGCGATGTCTGCAAAGATCGCAATGAAGACGAGAAGATTAAGGTTGAGGGAATCATTCATGATCGCTATCCAAAGGCCAAGAAAAATTTCGAGATGGAGGGACAAAGCGATACGGTAGACAACATAGGCGTACATGCGGTGGAAGATCTGACGAGAAGTCTTGATGGAATCAATAATGGCCGAGAGTCCAGGAGCAGTAAAGACGATGTCGGCAGCAGAACGAGCCGCTTCAGTTGCTCCCTCAACAGCAATGCCTGTATCAGCTTTCTTCAAGGATGGAGCGTCATTGACTCCATCACCGGTCATAGCTACAAGGTATCCACGGTCCTGCAAGATTTCCACCACACGGTACTTGTGTTCTGGGAAGACTTCACCGAAACCATCGGCAGCCTCAACAAAGTCGCAGAGCTCAGATCCAGGCAAGGAGCCTGCAGTAGAACCCAGGCCAAGACGCTCAGCGTCAAAGATATTTGTTCCTAAACCCAATTGACGACAGACTTCTTTTGCAATGCCGACAGCATCACCAGTCAACATTTTGATGTTGAGTCCAAGGTTGATAGCTTCACTGATAGTCTGTGCAGTGTCATGACGGGGAGGATCGGAAAGACACAGAAGACCAAGGAGCTCCCAGTCGCATCCTTCTTTTTTCCGAGCAATACCCACTGACTTCAGGTTCCTTGAAGCATAGTCCTGAACCTGCACTCTGTAGGATCTTTCAATTTCGACGGGCAGGGGATGATCATCTTCAATGACTTTCAAGACTGTATGTGCAGCCCCTTTCACGACCGTATAGCGTTCTCCTTCTGGAGATTCCACAACAGCCTGGACTCTCTTGCTAACGTGGTCAAAAGGAGTAAAGTCAATGGTCTTGTACTTCTGGACATGAGCCCTGACAGTGGGCCATTTTCGTAACGACTTCAATACCGCCATATCAATTGGGTCAGCTCTCTTGGTACGTGTTGTTGCCAGAGCAGAAGCCAAGACGATGTCTGCTGGGTCTTCTGCTGCGATGCAGAAGGGCTCTTGGCAGGTAAGTTTATTCTTGGTCAAGGTACCGGTCTTGTCAGAACAAAGTACCTCAACACCGGCAAGCGATTCGATGGCGGAGAGTTTCTGAACGATGGCGCCTCTCTTCGCAATGTAGCTTGCCCCTACAGTCATTGTGGTGGTAACAACAGCTGGTAAGCCGACAGGTACACCAATTATGGTAATAGCTAATGTGAATTCCAGGATGAACTTGATTTTGTTTGACCGATAGAGGCTACTGATCCAGACGACGAGTAGGGTCAAGACAACAAGGGCAAGTAAGATTGCTCCGATTCCATGGAGAACTTGTGTAAAGTTACCAACAGTCTTGGTACTGCCGACAAGGGCAGCAGTACGGCCGACAAAAGTGCTGTCTCCGGTAGCCGTGACAACAATAAAACCTCGACCATGTTTGACTGTTGATGAAGATGAAACAGGATCCCAGTAATGTTTGGAAACTGGCAATGATTCCCCTGTGAGGGCTGATTGATCAATTTGAAAAACAGTGCCTTCGGTGACGATACGGCCGTCGGCAGGGATGACAAGACCCTGAAAGAAATGCATTAGTAAAGCAATGGAGAAGAAAGAGAAATTGGAATCAAACCTCTTCAAGCTGGACTATGTCTCCCGGTACAAGCATTTTAGCTTCGATTTCGATAAGCTGACCATTTCGTATGACGGTAGCTTTTAAGGCGAGGGTCTTTTTCAGTTGTGCAACGGTATCACCAGCTGACTTCTCTTGAACCCAGCCCACCGTGGCATTGAGGAGCAAAAGAGCACAGATGACGCCACAGTCGATCCAATCTTGGAGACCTGCAGCAAGAATAGCGGCAGCCTAGATGAAAGACAAGAGCATCAGTTGTTGGTCAATTTGTAACAGTCGAGAAGTTAGCTCACCTCCATTACGAATTGGATGGGGCCAACAAAAAACATGAGAAATTTCTTGAGCAAGTTCTCTTTTTCCTCTTTCATCTCATTGAGTCCATAACGCTTTCTGCGTTCTTGGGCTTCAGCATCCGTGAGACCTTCATATCGGTTGGTTCGGAGCATTTCTTCTGGGACTGCCTTGGCGGCGCCCAGTATTTGATCGTTTTCACTGATACTTTCGTCTTCTTGCTTTTCGTCGTCATCGAGTTCATCGATGAGGGCATCTAAATCGGTGGTCTCTTCGTTTTCATCCTTTTCGGTTGGTTGAGATGAGATTTGATCAGTCTCGGTTACGACTGAATTGACATTCGGTTCTTTGACTTTGCCGGTCGGCAAGTGAGCCTCATCATGGGCTGATGCCCGATCATCCACAGATGAAGACATGCTTAGCTTTGTGTATCCTGCTAAGACTGGATGTTGATGGATGAAGCTTCGTAAGTGGTATGCTGTCCAACAAAGTATATCTAATGATGAAAGATGATTAGCTTCTGTATGTTGAATCATGGCCCTCCACAATGATGCAAAGAATAGAGGCATTGAGCTGCATCGTCCACCGCAGGGCGGTGAGAGATGATATTGAAAATTTGTTTTTGCAGTCCATCTGACAAGCTGCTCTTCGCACACCATCCTTTACGAGGACGATGGCAACTGCGATCTGTAGATAAGGCTGCTTCCAAGGAGGGCATGTACAAGACACACACTCATGTTTACAGGCAGGAACGATGTCATACGTACCTTTGAGTTGCTAATAGCTAATCAGAAAGTGTACAACAGAATCGTACCTGCTTCCGCTCAATGAATCAAAGTGTGCAAAGTGGTTTTGTGGAAAGTGGTATGCAGCAGAAGTGTGGTGAAGGAAGGATGGAGGACGTCCGAGCAAGAGCGCTCTTAGGCTCTGGTCGCTTGCTTGGATGGTCACGTTACCACGTACCAGCAGACTACACTGCACACGACTGTGTATTCGAACAGCCAGAGAGCGTCCAAGTTCCAGGGGAAAAGACTACGCCGCATATGTCCTCAATCTGTCGTTGGGCGGTTTCGAACGCAGCCCTTATTACAATCAGTCAAGATGACATCGTTTGAACACGAGGAGTAGTCAGATACTGTTGATTTTTGAGACATTACCACAGTGCTGACTATTCAACACTTTTAACGTTTTTGCCCTTGACCTGGATCAACCACGGAAAGCTATCGTCTAAGCTTTGACCTTGGCCTACCCTACGTTCACTGCCGCACTCTTGTAGTTATCCTGATCGGCACAGACATCGACAGCGAGTGTGGACACAGCATGGGGGTAGCTTTTTATGGTGGCCAAAGCTGAAGCACACATGAGAAAAATCGATATCAGAATCATCATACATGGCTGTCCACATTCGTTTTAGCGGCATCGAGAATTCATTCTAATGCCTAATATTTTCTTACAAGGGGAGCACAAGTCTTATCTCAAGATGGCTCCGTGTAACATTGTAAGATCTAGGCTCCTTCAATCAGGTATATGTCAGAACCGAAGGCATGTTTCTGGGAGCATCAGTCTTACCGCCCATCTATCTAGACATTGGTGGCTCGTTAAGTCGAAACTATTCAAACCATATGTATTCAAATCTACGAAATCATTAATCACTCAGACAAGTAGGGAATGAATGATTGGTCTATTGGCACATATTGGGGTTTCTTGAACATTTTCTGGACAATTTTGTGCAACTTTGTGTTGGGCCAAGCGATCCACGACAATGCTACACCACCAGACATATCCACAAATATTTTAACTATAGATCATGATCAACATGAGAGATACCAAGATCCATTTAGTGATTTAGGTCATGCTTAAGTATTGGGAAAGTTTCGCAAGTGAACTATTTTTTGAGTAACTAAGTACTAATACATGAAAGTTTGCGAGGCTGAAAACTCGCCTGGTGGACTCCTCAAGTACTGCTCAAACAAATCCAGGCAGAGAGGATATTCTTAAGAAGATATAGACTGTTGCCTCCTTGCTCATTCCCAGAGGGTAGTCAAACGCCTTCGAATGCATGAAGGCATCCGCCCAGTGAACACAGAAGCACAAAGGGGAAAAATGAAAAGAAAATATTAAGGCAGAAGAATCAAAGCTTCAGAGACACAACCGCAAACATCTGCCGAGAAAACTTATGCACTTCAACTGCGACAAGCTTTTCTCAACCGTCAAATACCACGCCTTCTTCTCCCCTCACTGCTTGACCTCTTTTACTTCACTGCTGCATGTTCCCGAAATTCATTGGCATGCCTGGAAACGAGAAGCCAAACCCAGGCACCGCTGGACCAACGCCCACTGCCTCCGCTGCAGGCGCAGGTGGAGGACGTGGTGACTCGCGACGAGGTGGATCGGGCTGGCGGAAACGACTACCACCACCACCACCACCTCCTCCTCCTCCTCCACCACCGCCAAAGCCGCGATTGCCAGGGCCGCGACGATTGCTGCCGTGCTCAGGACCCATGCGGCGGCTGATTGCTGAACGGAGGAAGATATATTAGTGCGATGCTTTTGAAAAGGGGGTCTCCTGGAAGGGAGCGAAGGTGTGTGAGAAAAAGAGATGAGAGGTACGTACCTTTCGAAGAGACACCTGCTCCGATCTCGATATCAGGCTCCTCGACAACGATACCCGTCTCGATAGGGCGGCCTCCAGAGCCACCAAACTCCGCCGTGAGCATCCACTTGCGGTCTGCCTCGGTCAGCCGGGAAACAGGGATGACGCTGACACCGGTGCTGTAATCAGAGCAGTCGCGGGGCCCAAAGCCGACACCCCAGCGTGTCTGACGTGCCTTGTTCACGATATTGGGATCCTTGGGGTTCTCCATACCAGCCTTTGCTGCGACGGCATCCTTTCGAGTTGCCATCTTGACGAAAGCGTGTCGCTTGTCTAGATTGACGATGCATGTCTGGACCTGGCCGAACTGAGAGAAGATGCTGCGGAGCTCGGCTTCGGTGCCAGCAGCGCCACCGACAAAGAGGGTGCGACTGAGGACCTTGATGTTGCCTTCGGGAAGAGAGTCGTCATACTCGACCCATTTGAGGGCCTGGTTGTTTCTGGGAGCAGGGTTAGAGGGAGGTGGAGTGCGTTGACGGTACTTGTCTCGTCCGCCACGTCCACGATCACGGCCGCGACGATCGTCAGAGTCGTTGCTGCGAGTGGCATTGGGGTTGTATTCTCCATAGACGGGGCTGTCGCGTCTGTTGACGCCAGAACCTCTTTGGTAATCAGGAGAGCGGCTCCGAGAGCGGTATCCATCTCGGTCACGTGACGCGTCCCAACCCGAAGATCCAGCTGGAGCGGACGCAGTGGATCCGTACATTGGCTGGGTTGGAGGGGCAGCTGGAGGAGCCGCTGGTGCGGATGCACCTAAATTATTACTAATGGAAGAGTAGGCCTGAAGGATCTGTTCCTGAGTATATCCCGCGGCAAGTAGTGTTGATAAAACTTGTGCTTGTTGCATCAAAGCATCCTGGGCTCCATTACTTTGAACATTTGGTATGGGCTGATTCTGTGGAGGATACGTGGGAGGCTGGGCGTTTGCACCTCCAGTAAAAGCATTCAATAGTGAAGCTGCTGGATTGGAGCCAGCCATGGCATTGTTTGATCCATACGAGTTAATAGCCGGAGCTTGAACAGCAGGTTGCTGTTGGACTGGTGGAATGTGAGCATTTTGAGGGTTGCCAACATTCGTTATATTTGATGGTGGCAATGGCATCTGCGGTTGTGGAGTAGTCATAGATTGATTTCCCATACTCGCCAGTGCGGCCAGAATCGAGGAGGCGTCCTGTGAAGATGGCGCTTGAGGCTTTGATTGCATCTCAGGTGCAGCTTGCGAAGGCATCGAACCAGCAAATTGGCCATTTTGTTGTGCTGATGCAGCGGGTCCCAAAACAACTGGTGGAGGACTACCATCCGGAGTGTAAGAGCGGGCATCTACAAATAGGCAAAAATCATCAGAAATCGAAATTGCCTAGACAGGACCTTCTTGTATACACGCATGCTGGTGGATTCTTACCCTGTGTGGATGAATTAAATTTCTGTTTCATACTCGACAACATCTCCGCGGGAAATGTGTGACTTCGCTCCCAGATGTCAAGTAGCTTGGATATTTTGTCCTACCAATCAAAAGTAAGTCATCTGCAAATCTTACATGCCATAATGTAGCAATAATTATAATGTCTAGGACGATGGAGAAGCGTTTTATTGGCAAGAGTCCAAAGGCGGAAAGAATTAGTTTTCTATACAATGTCAAGCGTACCTTTTGATCTGCCGGGGCAACTTGGAGGAGTTCATTCATCAGGGCTGGCATCAATTCGGTAATTCTACGCACTCCGGCGGCAAAAGTACCATCAGCGGCTGCGCTGCTAGTGATGTCTTGACCTGTACGACGAGCTTCCTCTATCCATTTTCTCGTCACAGAATCTACGACGTACAGGATGCCTAATTTATGCGTGGCTGCAGTCTTCTTGAAGTGAGTGTAAATCTTTTGAATCAACGCGGATTCGAACTAAAATGTCGCGTTTGCGATCAGCACTGGATTCGGGTGTTTGCAGAATTACCACACCGGTCTGCTTACCTGCACTTGTTCGATGCACAATTTAGTGATAGCGTCGACTTTTGCACCAGATACACCGGGGGGTTTGCGCGCCTGCAGGGCCTGCAGATGGCCATCTATATCTTCGACTGCAGGCATGATTACTGTACTACTGAAAATCCGAGATAGGTGACCTGGGCGACGTAGAAGTCGACAAATGCAGAGAGAAGCGAAGATACTATGGTGAAGCTCTTGAACGTCGGGATTTCTACTTTACGACAAGTCGTTTTTAGATTTGAAGATACTATTGTGTAGTGACACCAGAATAGCGTGAAATGCCAGGCTCCTAAGGCGAGGCACGTATTGTCAACAGAGGCACGCGTGGGTCTTATTCCACGCCACGCGAGAGAGGAATCCCAAATAACTACCAAGTCGCAGTTCAGTTATGCCTATGCTCAGTTTATGTACCTAAGGGCGGAAGTGAGGCCACGGACAGGCAAGTGAGGCAGGAGGGCACTGATTTTACGCGACGCAAGTGCGATAAAACACTTGATGTGACGTGCCCAGGACTACGCGCCAGCTGCAGGTGACGCAGTGACGCCAGATTCCAGAATTAGCGTGCGAACAGAGCCGGAGAGATTTCAAGAGGTGGTGATGGCAGATTCGGGATTGAGCGAAACGCAGGTGGATGGAGAAGGTTGGTGAAGGTTGGTGAAGTTGATGAGAGGATGGGGAAACAGGAGAAGAGGAGTCGGGCATTTTATGGGTCGCCACTAGCCACACTGGCCGGCAGCCGACCTCGTCACCTCACCCAGCTTGGTCACGAGACCCTGCTAATCCAGGTGTGGATGGCGCGTGTATATTCAATGGTAGTGGGCTTCACTGCTTCAGCTTCAGCTTCAGCCTCGGCTTCGACCTAGACGGGAAATGGAAAATTGGCCCCTTCCGGTTGGTTTGAAATCTTCCGGGACAATCATGAAGCTTATGGCCTTCGGACTCAGCGAATTCGTAGCATCGGAATCGGATAATGGCGCGACTTTCCTCGGTCCTAGTCAGCGCGCCCCAACGGTATCAAGAACGCACTGACCTCATCAACCCGAGCACAGCACCGACAGCTCCGCCGCATCAATGCTTTCTTCCCGTTGCTTTGACCTGACCTGCCTCGGTACCCACACCCATCCTCTCTTTCAAAAACCTTTCCGACTCTCTCATCCACAATGGCTGCAGCTCTGAGACTCGTCAATCCCGCTCTGCGCGCTTCAATGAGTGCTCCATCCGCTGCTTCTCCTCTGCGGATAGCGGCTTTTAACGGAGCTCGCGCATATTCCGCAAAATCCCAGGCATGCAATGCCTTGTCGACTTGTATTAAACCCCACTAATGAAGCTGTATAGTCTCTCAAAGAGACCTTTGCCGCCAAGATTCCCGGAGAGATTGAGAAGATCAAGAAGCTTCGGAAGTGAGTCTGGCCCATACAGATCAAGTTCACGGAAAGAGAGTTGCTGACGGAGCTTGCAATCAGAGAGTATGGCTCAAAAGTCGTCGGCGAGGTCACTCTAGATCAAGCCTATGGTGGCGCTCGTGGTATCAAGTCTCTTGTTTGGGAAGTTCGTGCTCATAAAAAAGACAGCTTTCTCGAACTGGCTAACTGGAGCTGGTAGGGCTCAGTTCTCGACTCAGAAGAAGGCATCAGATTCCGTGGCAAAACTGTAAATCATCAATCCGTCGACAAATATCCTTGGCAAGCTAATTCTCTCCCAGATCCCAGAATGCCAACAGCTACTTCCCAAAGCTCCTGGTGGCGAGGAGCCTTTACCAGAAGGTCAGTACATCAAGATTCCAAATAAGCTGAAGCTGAGAATGAATTGCAGGTCTCTTCTGGCTTCTTCTGACTGGCGAGGTCCCAACCGAGCAGCAAGTTCGAGATCTATCTGCTGAATGGGCAGCTCGCTCGGAGGTCCCCAAATTTGTGGAAGAGCTCATCGACCGTTGCCCGAATGATCTCCACCCCATGGCGCAGTTTTCTCTGGCTGTGACCGCACTTGAACACGAGTCTGCCTTTGCCAAAGCGTATGCCAAGGGTATGGCCAAAAGCGAATACTGGCAACACACCTTCGAGGACTCAATGGATCTTATTGCCAAACTGCCAACAATTGCAGCACGCATCTACCGCAACATCTACAAGGATGGCAAGGTGGCACCCGTTCAGAAGGACAAGGACTACGCTTTCAATCTAGCCAACCAGCTTGGCTTTGCTGAGAACCACGATTTTGTCGAGTTGATGCGTTTGTACTTGACCATCCACTCCGACCACGAGGGTGGTAACGTCAGCGCCCACACCACACATTTGGTTGGCAGCGCTCTAAGCTCACCCTACCTTTCCCTCGCTGCCGGTCTCAACGGTCTTGCCGGACCTCTCCATGGTCTCGCCAACCAAGAAGTGTTGAACTGGCTCACCAAGATGAAGAAGGCTGTCGGAAGCGACTTGAGCGACAAGTCCATCACCGACTATCTCTGGTCAACTCTCAAGGCAGGCCAAGTCGTGCCAGGTTACGGACACGCTGTCCTGCGCAAGACCGACCCCCGCTATGTCTCACAACGCGAGTTTGCGCAGAAGAAGTTGCCTGATGATCCCATGTTCAAGCTCGTCAGCCAAGTCTACAAGATCGCACCCGGCGTTCTCACCGAGCACGGCAAGACCAAGAACCCATACCCTAATGTCGACGCACATTCAGGCGTGCTACTGCAATACTACGGACTCACGGAGCAGAACTTTTACACGGTGCTCTTCGGTGTCTCACGTGCATTAGGTGTACTACCGCAGCTTATCATTGATCGTGCAGTTGGTGCACCAATTGAACGACCCAAGTCATTCAGCACAGAGGCATGGGCGAAGTTGGTGGGCGCCAAGTTGTGAGAGTGTAGTGGGAGTGGTTTCATTTAATTACCGGTCTGGAAAGCTCGCGTTTCCTTGTACATCAATGCTGGGGTTTGCGCCGGGAAAGACGACTAGACTGTATACCTTATTGCCTTGCCTTTTTTTCTGTAATTCGAAGAGAAATCTGTAGAATTTCTAACCGCAAAAACTCTGTTGAACTTTAACATTATAACAGAGATTGTGCAAATTGTTGAGTGCGTAACACGGTCTGACATAAAGAACCCTACAAGCGAGCGTGTCATCTAGATTGGACCCTAAAAAAGGTATTCCAGCGGACATGAGGGGAATTTCCGACTACAGTTCCCCCCGTAAAGCCATACCGGAACCTCAATAGCGTAGGGCTGAAATCTGTCCGGCAAGATTCTCATTCGGGAACCGAACAGGAGAAGGGAAGCTCTGCATCACTCAAACCTTGAAGACAGTGGGGGCGGATGAAGGATGAGGCGCCTTGGGGAGCCGAACAAATAGCGGTGTCGGAGGTGAGCCAACATCTCAACAAATATTTCAAAAATTTGATGACCTCTTTGCCGTCAACGGAAACTGTGGTCTGATATGGACGGACACTGATCGTTCAGGTATCATTTCGAAAAACGCATTAATTGCTAGGTAGGTATACATACTGTTCGAAGAACGTCTAGCAGATATACTAGCATTCAAACTTAAGCACTTTGCTGCAGTTCCCTACCGGTACCTTATCTCTAGAAAAGGATGATACGAGATCGACACTGAACCGTCTGCACGTGCCAATCATCCCGGGCCGCGGCTGCACTAAACCCTTTTTTGTCATACTCATCCACGCTCGACGCATGTCACGAAATAAGCAACAGGTCAACATCTTTTTCTCCCGGCTGCGCGGAATTGCTATCCCTTTCTTCTCCGTACCCGTTATCTCTCCACTCCGCTCCTTCATTCCAGCCTAAAACCTGGGACCTCCCATCTCCAATCTTTGTATCTCTATCACCATCAGGCGAAGAAGCCCCCGATTGCCTTGGTCAGGCCCCTTTTGAGTCGCTCAACAAAGCCATGTCAACCGCTGCTCCAAGTGTGGCCGGCGTGCAGGCGCCGAAGCTGGAGAAGAAGCCCGTCAAATTCAGCAATCTTCTACGTATGTCAATTCGTCTATGCTAATGCATCAATGCGGAATCACCAAAGTTGAGATGTCGTGGGAGAGCTTCAGCTGAAGGTCTTATCTATGCTCAAGAAGCTGACTGTACAATCCATAGTGGGTGCTGGTCTCAACATGTTCGAAGTCACCACCCTCGGTCAACCCCTCGAAGTCGTCAAAACCACCATGGCCGCCAACCGTAGCGATGGTTTCGGCGGTGCCATAGGTCGGATATGGGGTCGCGGCGGCGTCTTCGGATGTACGTATCTTTCCGAGCCCGTGACTCTTTTTTGTCTACTCTGATTCTACTTTTCACTTGCATCTCCTTACATCTACTGTCTCTGCAGTCTACCAAGGTCTCATCCCCTGGGCCTGGATTGAAGCCTCCACCAAAGGCGCCGTCCTCCTCTTCGTCGCGTCCGAAGCCGAGTTCCATGCCCGCAGTTCCTTCGGCTTCTCCCCTTTCCTCGGTGGCATCACGGGCGGTATGGTCGGTGGTCTCGCCCAGGCCTATGCCACCATGGGCTTCTGCACCTGCATGAAGACTGTCGAAATCACCAAGCACAAGGCCGCTGCCGCGGGCGAGAAGGTGCCGGGCACGATGGCGACCTTTATGGATATCTATCGCCGAGAAGGTGTTGCCGGGATCAACAAGGGTGTGAATGCGGTTGCGGTGAGGCAGGTGACGAATTGGGGGTCGAGGTTTGGCTTGTCGAGAGTGGCTGAGTCCGGAATCCGAAGCGTAACGGGGAAAGATGCGAACGAAAAGTTGGGTGTCGGAGAGAAGATTATGGCGAGTGCGGTGGGTGGTGGCTTGAGTGCGTGGAATCAGCCGATTGAGGTGGTCAGGGTCGAGATGCAGAGTAAGAAGGAGGACCCGAACCGGCCGAAGAATATGACGGTGGGCAAGGCGTTCAGGTACATCTACCAGTCGAATGGGATCCAGGGTTTGTATCGTGGTGTGACTCCACGGATTTGTTTGGGCGTTTGGCAGACGATTTGCATGGTGGCATTGGGCGATTAGTAAGTTTCCTTCGGTCTTGTTTTCGACCAAATACTTGCATTCTAACTCTCACGCTTTTAGTGCCAAGGATGCTGTCGAGAAACTTACGGGTGACAAGGTTACGGCTAAGCATTAGGTAAAAGGCGTTTGAACTGACTCGATAGACGATACCTTACTAGTATCAATCATTGTATTCCCTATGATCCATTCTTTTTAGCTCCTCAAAACTTCAGCAGCTCTGTATGAAGAGAATTTTTCACGGAGAACGGATATTTGCATTCGTTTGGTGGCCTCGCACTACAATTGAGGTAAGCCAGAATCCCAGACCGAATAATGCTACTATGTGACACGATAAAGGCACGTAATTGTGAAACAGAATTCCTCCAATCGTTACATGAGGTTGAATTTTGAATCATGTCGCCTCTTCTATCCATGGGGTATCGTCGGCCAATGGCGGAACTTCATTGCATCGGATGCCTGCAGGGACCGTGGCACAATCATGAACACAAAGCATCGTGATGATTTGGCTTTCAAGTGAACGCATCTCGATCTTCTCTTCTTCTTCCTACTTCTCTTACTTTGGGCGTGCATTTCGTGGATCAATCTCCTTTCGAACAATTATGGAGCCAGTCAGGTGTTATGAACGCGTTACAATTTTCAACGAGGACAGCACGTCCGGCATGTGGCCTTGTGGGCCCCTGAACAGCACCCATCCAAGCGTTTCGTGTTGTAGTTCTGGTGACATTTGCTATTCTGATCAATTCTGTGGACTCACATCGTCTGAGCTAGGGTCCAGTGGTTGGTATGTAGGAAGCTGCACTGATCCGACATACGAGCACTGCTATAATCGCTGTAGTAAGGATCCAGATCGGATGTCCTAGACTTTTCTCACTGACGCGGTTCTATTTCTGTCGACAGCTGATGACATTGACACATACGTAACTTACAACGACTCGACGGGCTTATGGAGCTGCTGTGGTCAAGCATGTAGTTCACCAACGAACGAGACATTTTCTGCAATTGGCCCATCGGATCTCGTCCCTATCTTCACTCAGCCGCCCATTGGTGCTCCTTCCAGTGAACAGCCTCTCTGGCAAAAGTTTTCCATCCCGCCTTCAACGTCGACTGTAGCGTCGCAGACCAATACCCCATCAACTGATTCTACTTCTTCTGCAACGCAAAGGTCAAGCTTGCCAAAGGAGACAGACATCGTCAGCAGTCATTCGCGAGCCATCAAACCCGCAAGCGCGGTTGGGGCGGCTATAGGTGGCTTTCTCGTCTTTGGCATCATCCTTGGTTATTTTCTTATTGCAAAGCGTCGCAACGCTCGACGCACAGCCAGAGGACCTACATCAGCAATCGATAGCAACAACGCGAATGATGTCGATAGATCTTTCCTCAGTCCTCCACCGCAATACGGTTACGAGCAGAAGCAAACGCCGTTGGAAATACCTGATACAGCTCGTCCAGTGTCTGAGCTCGATGGCGTCCCCCTTGAGCATGCATGCATTTCCTCTGTTGGCCAGAGGCTTTCTTCAGTCCCCGGCATGGAGCCTCAAGAGCTGGAGGCAACGAATAGGAGCCCAAGCTTGGCCTTAGTTTCGCCTGTGTCTGAACAGGTTTCCACACCCTAAATCTTCAGGACTTTGCAGGCTCAATCACAGCTGGTGTCGTTCATAATCCAGGCTCGTTGTAGGGACTTTTAGATGGGAACCCAATCTTGGTATCGTCCAATTGCCAAAGTTACTCTGGGCGATATTTTTCATTGCTGATCTCCTCAGCAGGTCGAATAATACTGATTCTGTGTCACCCAACCTCAAGAATGTTACAAAGCAGACGATCTGTCAAAGACAGATTTCATTGACAAACTCGCCATCCTAGATTAGTTGAAATCAAATCATCCGTTCCTACGATGCCCCCAATAGAGCGCTGTGCTTGACAATGTGCTGCCCCGTATCTGTGAGTGAATAGCGTCATTCACTATATCACCCTTTGGCTTTGTCATAATCATGTCTCATTATTTGCACATTCACAAGAATTCAATGAGACGTGTGACTATTGGGCTTTGTCAGCAGTTGTGTCACTC
Organism: Astrothelium macrocarpum; assembly: GCA_021030915.1. Classification (NCBI taxonomy): domain Eukaryota; kingdom Fungi; phylum Ascomycota; class Dothideomycetes; order Trypetheliales; family Trypetheliaceae; genus Astrothelium; species Astrothelium macrocarpum. The sequence goes on along the minus strand of JAGEMR010000109.1, from coordinate 54,374 downwards.
ACTTGGTCCCTAAACCTCCTTCCCACGCGTTCGGCCCTCATATCGCTTCCGCACTTTTTCTTTTCGTGAAAAATTGGCAACCTCGTCAAGGTCGCGAAAAGAGAAAAGCAACATGTCGTCCGTGACGTGTTATGCTTTTGATGGGGGTGCCCATGCTGGTGAGAACGAAAGCATGGAGCCTTGTGGACCACTGAATGACACTCTGCCAAGTGTACCGTGCTGTTATTTTGGTGATACTTGCTACTCTGATCAGTTCTGCAAGTCGACAGCACCGGGAGCTAACGGAGCATGGTATGTCGCTGGCTGTACTGATCCGGGTTTTCTTGGATGCTACACTCGCTGCAGTAAGACTCCTTTTTCGAAGTGCTGAAGCTTAACTGATATTCATTTACTACTCGTGATAGCATCAGCAAATGACTCTCAGTTCCCCACCTATGATCCACAATCGAAATTATGGACATGCTGCGACGGGTGTCATTCACCATCGGATAGTTTTTCTGCACCTGCACCATTGGATCTCGTCTCCATCACCTCATTGGCCCTAACGGCTCCTTTTGAATCTTCTTCATCTTCAGCCCCTCCCTCTTACCCAGCTACATCCACTCTTGATTCCTCGAATTATGGCTCAGCCTTATCTTGGCCTTCTCTACCGTCTGGCATCACTATCAGTGGTTCATCGGTCCTGGCTTCCGCCTTCTCAGACATCACTTCAATCTTTGAAACTGTGATAGCGCACTCCACAACTGTAGTCACAACGGTAACAAGCATCCCAATACATCCAACTAGCTTTTCTAGCTCGGACATCACAACGCAGCCACCAAACTTTTCTAGCAGCACTCCTTCCAGCAGTGTTGCTTCCAACAACATCCATTCTCATAACCTCTCCGGTGCAGAAGCCGGGATGGTTGTCGGCTCAATTGTCGGCGGTTTGCTTGCCATTGCATTCATCGTTGCTATTGTTCTGTTCTTCCGTCGTCAGAAACATCATCCACAGGTAGCTCAATATCCGCTTTCAAACATAGTGAGCACAGCGACCGCACAAGGACCACATGAACTCGAGGATAGGCCATTACCGCCAGAAATGCCGGAAACTACACGAGTTATGGGGGAATTGGACAGTACACAGATTGCGCCGGAACTGGATAATACACAGATTGCACCGGAACTAGACAATACACAGATTGCGCAGGAGCTTGAAGCCACGAACAGGCGTGTAAGTAGACCATTGACGTCGCCTCTCCCGAATCAAGGTACTAATTTAGTGAAGGAGGAAGCAGAAGGGTTGGCTCGATGAAGAACGCGTCTCGTTGGTCGGCTGGTGGTAGCATCTGTGGGAAATTGATAGACAAAAGCTGATGTCACTAACGAATATCCTGACTAACGGTGGTTGCGGGATCTTACCATTTTCTCCACAAGCTCTTGGATGAAGTGGGCTAACATCATTTACTAGTCACGCCTCCAAAACGGCGATTTGTCTCTAAAGGCCTGGGAGACTCTACGCACACATTGCAACGGGCACCCAAATATCGCCAGCTTTTTACGATTGGCTCAGTTATATCCCAACAGCAAGATACACAAAAGTTATTCAAAAATTGTTATCCACGATCGAATAAAATATATTATAAAACCCGAGAGGCTTCTTTTCCAAAACAGCGAACCGAAGTAAACCAGCCAACTCGTCAGGCAAATTGCCACAATTAGGCAATCAAACTATATGAAAGATGATTGTCGATGTCGTCTATCGCTGACAGCAACGTGCCTCTGCTTCTCGCCGGCACGCCGACCTGTTTCAGACGGTCTTCGCTTCATCATCATTTCACCAACACTTATGGAATTCTAAGAGCAACACGATTAGTTGCAATTTTACACGGCTACAAGAGTCTCTGCGATTACCTCATTAGTGCAAGATTATGAGGTAGTCACACAATCCATGATACGGCCATTGTCAAAACGAATGATGTTGGCCTGATCTCTCTAAGCCTCATCCGAACGCTCGGTAGGAGTTTCTCCAGCTCTTCTATCATCGGCTCCTGTCCTCGAATAGTGTCGAACCATATTGCAAATTTCGAGCCGTGGAGTGGCTACGATAAAGCAAAACAAGGTCCACATCCAGCTCGGCCGAGGGCGCACCCAAGCGGAGAGAGTTTGCGATCAAGTTGGCGACCCGCTTAGCAGAATCCCACACAACGTATCTGCCTAACTAAGTAAACCAGACTCCAGGTAATACACACACTGGTCTTGAGAACCGTGAAACAGATAGAGTGTTTTTACTTTCGGACTTAGCCAGCTTAGACGAGTGGGTGATCTGCCTTAGCTACTGTGCCGTTTCGTGAACCGGCCAGCAAAAGCATGAATCCCGTCTTGACAGATACCAACACTAACCATGTGTCGGAGATTGCTTGTATCAGTACGAAGGCAGCTTTCAAGGTCATTTGATGAACTAAGCGGCTCCTGGAGCTACTATCCAACTCCGTTAATTGCATTTGCGAACTGCAAAACATATGCTACAATAGCTATTGCAGATAGGAGATGATGATGGATGTTAATCACTTGATAAGAATACCTATTGACTCGAGCTGCTTGAGGCCATTCCAAAGGTTGGTATCTACTTTCGATTCTGCAAGTGTTCGTCAGTTCGATGCAATTTCGGGTACAGGAAGGCATGAAGGTTGGATCATATTGCTGCTTCCGGCTGTTCACACGATGCTTGTCGCGTACCATTGAGATAGAAGCGTGACACGGTTTGGAACTTGATTGTGGATCTGAATGCAACCATGTGCCTCGTATTTGTCCGTCTCTGGACACACACGAGTGCTTGGAGAAGCCTTCCTTGAACGTCATTAGTCCGAAATGGAATGACAAGATAGAGGCTGAAACACTAGCTGCATTCGACGACGCCATATGTATATTCTTTTCCCAGGAACTACCTTACACAGCCTGATGATCTCATGAGTAATTCATGACATTGTGTGGCAGAGCGGAACCGAAATTCTTGGAAAAAACGATCATAATAATTTAGCTGTTCGTGTTATGAGAATGGTTCAACCAAAACTTTATCGCCATTGCTGTAGTTGAATGATCAGGATCTCTCAATCATAAATGCTACAAACCGTCGCATCGCCGACTTTCCTGCTTTTGGGGTAACCGGCTTATCCTATTTCTGTATAACTCAGATGTACTCTATTTCCACTTCATTTGACCTCATGTTACTCAATTTTGTGTCCAATTGGCCAGGCTTCCCAATACTCGTTGTCTCATATCATGACTTCATGCTATACTCCTGTACGGCAAGACGCAAATACTCTTGAATACGACGTCTTCCCGGATACGTCTCCATGTGGACCCACGAATAGCAGCTACCCCGTGGTGCAATGTTGTAATGCTGGAGATGCCTGTTTGACTCATTCTCTCTGCCAGGGTCCGCAGGGATATTACATTTCATCTTGCACAGATCCAGACTATGGCCCATCGTGCTCGAAAGCCTGCTGTAAGTTTGGAACTACCTTACGACGTGTATGTCTCGTTGAATAAGCCCTCGTTGATTTATCAAGTAAAACCTGGATCCAGAACTGTTAGCTACGACCCCAGTCACGGTCCCGAGACCTGGACATGCTGCCAGGATGATTATAGCCAGTGTGAAGATCCAGTGCATGGGAACATGTCCGCTCCAAATCCAACAGACCTTATCCAATATTATAGAGCCCAAGGCGCCCAGGACGCTTCATCTATGTCATCTACGGTGCCTGTACCCTCGACCACATCCCTGTCCACCGACGCTCCAAAATCTTCAAGCATAGTAATCCTTCCTAACACGGCAGGGTCTCCAAATTCATTCTCTTCAACGTTGTCTGGAAAGGAAGCACCGAGCTTATCGTTCGCCTCAACATCTTCCGGAATGGAACTTCCAAGCTCATCATCCGCACCAGTATCTTCCGGGAGGGAACCCCCGAGTTCGCTATTCGCCTCAAAGTCTTCCGGAACGGAAGCTCCGAGTCCGTCGTCCACATCACTATCTTCCGGAAAGGAGTCTCCAAGCTTACCATCCGCATCAACACCTTCTGGGGTGGAACCCCCGAACACATCATCCACACCCATAACTTCCGGCAGGGAAGTTTCAGATCGAGCTGTGGCGGGCATAATCATTGGATCAGTTCTCGGTACTCTCTTTCTCTGCATGATTGCCCTCGTATCCTTCAAACGACGTAGAAAGGGCCCAAAAAGGACAGAAATGATGAATCCAGCAGGCGTCACATCAGATCGAAGTGGCATAGTGCATAACGTACCGGACGAAAAATGGGTGCAAATAGTAAATTTCGGCCGGTTTGAGATGCCGAACGATCAGAGATTCGAAATGGAGCAACCTCGATGCATTCTGGAACTCGGCCTCAAACCCGAGGAGCCTACTGAGCTCCCCACCGATCAGATCAGACATGGCATATGAAAGTTGTTATCGGGCGACATTCTTGAACTGTACGGCAACAAGACCATAGCTAAGTGCGGTCAAACGAATTGTTCAGCATGCCACCGTCAACACCAGACTCGATGCCAATGCAACCAGCTTGGGAATATCTTGGACAGATTCGCACATGTACATATGTTGATTTCCGTAGGCTGAGCCATTCTTTTCGACGCCGAGTGGATCGAAGCTGTTTGCAAATCCCAATAGAAAGCCAACGAGACCCTGCTTTATGCATCGTGAGTTTACCAACTTGCAGTATCACTCCTCGGAGCACATGTACCGTATGAGGATACGATATCACTTCTTGCTCCGAGTCCAAATTCCGCTCGGCTAGAAGGAAATTCGATGAGTAGGAGACATGCTTTTTGGGCGGGCAATTCGATTCAAGATTCACCCCAGAAAACAAATGGGCCCTCTTGCAAATTCAGTACGGCCAGAGATAGTTGTGTGAGGTGTATAGTTCTGGTCTAGATGGGTCATATTGCCGCAATTAATTCATACTCTTGCAATAATGATTGTCATCCCCTTCTTCTCACGTCACCACTGTTAGACTGTTGATTTCCGCTACTTCCGCCGCCGCCTCGCCCAGCCAAGAAGCCCGCTATGTCGAAGTTTTGAATCGCTGAGGCCGGATCAGATGCCGGGCCGCGCTTGTTTTGAATCTCCTGAAACTCCTTCTTGGTTTCCTCATCCACTGTATATCATTAGCTATCCATTCTGTCGGACAAATCTCACCACCGAGATCAACAGTAGAGAAAAGCCAGTGAGCCACTTACTATTATCCATCAATAATGGCAGACCAACAATCAGGCCTAGTGAAAACAAAGCCATGAGGATCATTGGGCTTTTCAAGAAGCTCAGCAGTGAAACTAAAAATCGATTAGCCAGATTCTCTACTTCCTCTTGTGCCTTGAGATTCCTCCTTCAATTCCAGTGATTTCGTCGTAAAGCGCACTTACATCCAGCTCGCTGCTGATAATAATCTTTCACCACCAACGGTCTCACTTCAACAACTACATCACCATCCTCTCCTTCTAGTACTTTTCCCCCACCCATCTTTGGTCCTTTGTTGTCCCACTCATTCCCCCAGTATGTCCTCCACGCTTGTAGTTCAAGTCCTTGCACCTCCGTGCTTGCACCATCTTCCTTTGGCTCAGTGAATGTTCCACGGCTGACATCAACACGTAGCGGAGGGAAAAGAAAGTCGTGGCAGTGGATATCCAAGAGATAGGAACCGTGTGTCAAGTTCGTAAAAACGAAGGCATTGGAGCGCGAGAGAGGAGCGGTAAGATAGCTCCCACGGGTTTGCAGAGTGGCATGTGTTGAGGGCGGGAGGCTGTGTGGATTGGGTAAGAGCGGAGGTGAAGGAGGGATTGAGATGGAGAGGGAGGCCGATGAAGCGAAAATCGGGAGAAGAAGAGCCACGAAAAGGCTGTAAACATGCATTTCGAATATTCCGAGAGTTACTCAGGATGATGGATGAAAAGGTAAGTAAAGATCATTAAGGCAGGGAGGCTATCGGAGCTCAGGCCAATCAGGATCACAGTCAAACAATGTTTGATTATACCATTTCACATTAACACCTATCTACAAGCACGAAAGAAGAGAGAATGGATTGAGATCTCTGCAATCTCCGGGTTCCACTGGATCTGATGGAGAAACAATTTTTTATCGAAGTACGTTAAGAACAATGCATGCCCGCTAATTGTGCTGGTGATTATGTAACATGAACCTGATTCCCGCGTTGAAGGTTTCACCTCCACTTCTAAGCGTATGTCCGTCGAATCCTTTTCAAGGGGACAGGAGCACAACACAACATGGACATGGCAGTGCTCTTGAACGGACGAACGAAATCTCATTGGTCTCTCGATTGGAAAGAAAGGCCGTTCAACCGTATATGGTACTTATTTGGGAACCGGATCTTGCCGAACTTTCCGTCAGTGGATAACCATCAACGCTGCATCTTTCCCGTGGCCCCTCTCGTGAGGTAGGGTTTCCAACAGGGACTCCCGGTATCTAGCTGGAGCATTTCTATTTCATTTGGCTATACCCCGCATTATGTCTCCAGCTTCTGCCTTGTACCTGATACCCCCTGTCAAGCAGACTAGGGATCCCTTTGGCTTTGGTACGTAGGTAGGTCACCGAACGTCGTTGTTTCTCGTTTCTCATTTCTCGTTTGATCCTCTGTTCAAGTGGGTTTCTATTAGTTACAGTCCTTCCACACAGTCTAGAGAGGAAGAGATGATTGGCTCGATGTCAACAACACCACTCTGTCCGCAGTTCACGTTATCATGGCTGTGGTGATTGGCGTTCGGAGACCTTCGATTTAGAGGAGAAATCCTTGAGCAGTCACAATAACTCACTCGCTTAAGCTCAACTGGGGTCAATTGGGATTTCCCCTCCTCATGACGCGTGAAGTACTCCAAAACGCCCCTCCTTGATCCTCCAGATATCGTCTCAATACCTCGGCCATCCCCTCAAATTTGTTCTCTGCGAGTGACGATCTCCTCAACTCGTTTACAAGTCCGAGAAGTACTTAATACGGACACTTGAAGTGGGAAGACCGGGATCCTCTCCTGGAATTGTCTCCACTTAATCATTTCGCTTCCTTGACAAGCCATATTACATGCAGCAGCCTCAACTGAGAAAGGCCCTATCAATCCGTGGTCTGGCAGAAATGTCTGGCATCCATCAATTCGAGAACTACGAGGGTCAGGAGCGCGTCCTTCATCGAGATCTATCCGAGTATGGACGTCGACGTAGCATAGCGGGCCCCTACGCAGACAATCTCGAGCTTGATGTTCTTATTATTGGTGCTGGCTTTGGCGGTGTGTTCCTTCTTCACGAGATGCGAAAGCAGGGTTACAAGACCGTGCTTTATGAAGCTGGTACCAATTTTGGAGGAACTTGGCGATGGAACAGTGAGCATCACATCCTCTAGGTTTGTAAGAATTCCAGAAGAAGATGGATGCTAATACTATACCGGGTTAAACAGTCTACCCCGGGGCTCGTGTGGATTCCGAAGTTCCTATATACGAGCTTTCCATTCCAGAAGTTTGGAAGGATTGGACTTGGAGTACCAATTATCCAAACTACCAAGAGCTACAGCAATATTTTGATCATGTTGATAAAGTCTTGAATTTGACCAAGGACTGCGCCTTTGAAACGTGCGTAACGGGAGCAGAGTTCGATGAAGATTCAGGCAAGTGGACTGTGAGAACTGTCGATGGACGGACAGCCAGAGCAAGATTCTTAATTGTTGCCGCGGGATTTGCAGCAAAACGATATATTCCCGACTTCAAGAGCCTTGAAAAATTCAAGGGAACCATGTATCATTCATCTTTCTGGCCAGCAGACGGTGTAGATGTACGCGGAAAGCGCTGTGCTGTCATTGGAACTGGTGCATCGGGTGTGCAGATCGCGCAAGAATGGGGCCCAATCGCGGGCGAACTAAAGGTCTTTCAGCGTAAGTGTCAGCATCTAAACACGTGGCCTAAGCCAAAACTTCCCAGGTACACCAAATCTTGCTTTACCAATGGGTAAAAGAGACCTCAGTGCGGATGAACAGAATAAACTAAAACCATTTTATCCTGAACTTTTCGCCTATCGTGAGCGATGTTTCGGTGGGTTCTGTTTCGACTTGGACGAGAAAAATACTTTTGATGTTACTGCAAGTGATCGAGAACGATTTTACCAGCAATTGTGGGATCACGGGGGTTTCGCATACTGGCTCGGCAACTACAAGGATTATCTATTCGATATGAAGGCCAACCGAGAAGCTTACAATTTCTGGGCAAAAAAGCAGCGGGCTCGGATCCATGATCCTCGAAAACGAGATTTGCTATGTCCTGTCGAGCCACCACATCCATTTGGTGTCAAACGTCCCTGCTTAGAGCAGAATTTCTACGAGCAATTCAACCGGCCGACGGTAGATGTTGTTGACATATCCAAAGCTTCAGGTAATGAGATTGTAGAGTTTACAGAGACTGGTATCAAAACTAGCGACGGCAATCACTATGAGTTTGACGTGATCGCGATTGCGACTGGATTCGACATCACCACAGGTGGGATGACAAACATGGGTCTCAAATCCGTCAAAGGTACATATCTAAAAGATGAATGGAAGAAGGCCGCATACACCTACCTGGGAACTACTATCTCTGGCTATCCGAACATGTTCCATTTGTACGGACCTCATGGACCCACGTTGCTCTCGAATGGTCCAACGAGCGTAGAAGTGCAAGGTCGTTGGATCAGGGATGTAATCAATATGATAAATACACAAGGGCTCAAATTTATCGACCCAACAGAGGAAGCTAGCCAAGAATGGAAGAAGCGGATCAACGAACTCAGCGATGCCAGTCTTTTCCCCACCACAAAATCCACGTATATGGGCGGAAGCCTCCCGGGTAAAGCTTTTGAACAGGTCAATTATGCCGGCGGTGTCGGGAAGTACAAGGAAGAGATTAGAGCTGCCTTGCCTGGCTGGAAGGGTTTCCGTACTGTGTCTGTCGAGGGATGATAGAAGCGTGACTCTTTGGTATGAGGCTCATATGAAAATCAGTAGAGTGCAAGTATCCTTGCAGCTTCTCAATAGGTGAGATTAGACGACGTCACGATAACCTTTCTTCTCATGACTGGGATGTCTGTTGCAGCTCGTTCGTCGCTCTTCTTTCTTATGTGTTTAATTTGTGGTTTAAATGTTTTTGATACAGGGCAGAGCTCTATTCCAAATCTTACTATAATTTTTAAACAAAGATACCGATAGGCCATAAGTTTCACCAAAATCTACGGTTCCCAATTATTTGGAAGATTACTGCGTAAACTATGAGACTTGGACATCGAAATCATTCTGTATAGTGCCAGACTATTTGTAGAAGCCGACACGTCCCATCCCTGATATTGCTCCAAAATCCCCCAACACTCCCGTAGGCTCTTCCCAGGTGCTACCCCAGGTCTGAGCTGGATCACGGCATCGTGGAAAAGTCTCATGCGCGACAGTTTCATACACGGCTTTCATGTGTGCATGTATTACTACAATGACGATTTCTACAATTTGCCGGACAAAGGTCAAACACGTTCGCAAGGGGTTTGGCAGAGCCGAGGAAGTGCTCGCCAAGCTCTCGCGTATGGAAACGCGCGCCGAACTGAATGTTGATTGTTAGAGCTTGACCTGCGAGAGTTGACATAGCCGATGACCGACTGGACTCACGAGATGGCCTCTTTTGGGGGGAATTCTAAGTATCCAACAGTATCATATGGCGTTTCCCATAATATATGGGTTCTCAATGGTGACTGCTTTCACCTCTTGAAGGTATTTATCGATCCTTTTGAAATGGAATAAGGCAGCATCGCGCCCTAAACTTTGCAATCCACATGTTTACTATTGGAAGTTTGAAGGACCGATCTGACGGTCCTTTGTATTGATCTACGAAGTTAGTCGGAATTATATCTGGCCAGTATACTCTTAGGTAAGGTATCTTGAAGTGGACTAGTGTTTATGTAAAGAACTAGTGATCCTACAAAATGATTGGTCAGCTATACGCCAGCCAATCACAGTTGTCATTCATCATCATATCATTGTGAACGTATTCCCTGTGATCATAGATCTAAATCGACAGGACAATTATTGTTGTGAATCCGATTCATCCTCCATATTAACGGGCAAGAGGTGGCTCGCATGTGCGGCCATGCCGACATCTTATTCCGGCTAAAACGTTCAAAAGTTTGTGCCACCGGGTATTCGGTGTTGGATTTATAAGGCCATCATACCTGGCTGCGATTGACTGTTAGTATTTTCACGCCTAGCCTTCATATGACCTTCCGTAGGCATGTAAGTCTGCCATCTATCCTTTTCCAGTCCTGAAACCTTTAACGTCGATATCAAAATCATTCATTCCATGAGGATTTTTTTTGCATATTAAAGTGCTACAACTTGTTAGATAATGGCCAAGACCTCCGTTGTTTCAATCTTCCCTCCAGGCTACTTCCTAGAGAACATCGCGATGCATGAAGACGGTGGACTCTTCGTCAGTTGTGCCAACAGGCAGGAGCTTTACTTTATTCCGCCCTTTGCTGGCACACCAGTCGCTCCGCTACTGGTCCATACTTTCGCAGCAGATCAATGGACCATGGGCATCATACCCGCGCCGCAGAATGCCAATGTCTTTTACATGCTTACCAGTGACCTTCTTGGCCTTGGCTCTCGCAAATCCTACTTACATGTCATTGACACTGCCAACATTGGCACTGGCGGCAAACCTCGTCCAATCTTCACCTTCCCATCAGAAACCAAGGCTTTAAACGGCTTCTGTGCGCTTTCGGATTCGGTGCTCCTCGCAGCCGACAGCTTTGGTTCGTGCATTTGGCGCATCGATCTGGATCTGTCAAGTTTCCCTCCCAAGCAGGCACACGCGAAGGTCTGGTTATCGCATTCCACCATGGCGGCGGAATTAGTCCTACCAGACTTTCAGCCTGGAGTGAACGGGCTCAAGTATTCGCCGACAACTGGATATGTATACTACACCAGCACACAGCAACGGTTGTTCTGCCGCGTGAGTATATATGACAACACTTTGGAGCCGCTCGGGGAGGCACATGCGTTTGCAACGGGGATGCAAGGAGACGACTTGATCATTGATGATAAAGCGGCCTCGGGTCCCGTAGCTTATGTGACGACGCATCGCGAGAACACTATTTTGAAGATTCCACTAGACCGCTGGGGTACGGAGCAGACGATGGAAGGCATGACCGTCGCTGCGGAAGGAAGTGAGCACAATCCGGCATTGCTCGGACCGACCGCTGGTGTCTGGGTAAAGTCCAAAGAGGGGAAATCAGCGTATTTCACGACTGATGGTGGTTTAAAAAATCCTTTGAGTGACGGAGTGGTGAAGTCTGCAAAGGTAGTGAGGGTGGACTTTTAGTTCCAAGAGCTGCTTTATGAATACTAAGATTTAGAGACTGAGCTGAGATACATATTACGGATGACGTATCTCCGGTGATATCACTTGTCTTAAAAACTCTTGGCAGAGAGATGCTCACACTTTTAACTGAATTTTGGTTGTATATCAGGCTTGTTCTCTAATCCAAAACTTTTTCGTTGCAATCACCATATGTGTCTTGGCATTCGACTGTCTTTCACAAAAATCCGAAGGTAAAAAATCAGCATACTAAACTCGGAATATTTCTTCAAGGCGATCTGCTTGATCGAAGTCGTACGCATTTCCGAATGGCCTCTTCAAGTAGTTCTCTCGAATTGCGGCAGCAGGCATGAAATCGGCGTGGATTTGAAAATCGCCTCCAGCGCTTTCCAAAACCTGTTCCAGTTCTTGAGCGAATTCAACGCGCAGCGAGTTTCTAAACAGGCTGGATTAGTTCCGAAACTTGATACCACAAAATGTATCTCACTGGAACTAACCTGAACCATTGGGCAAAGTGCGTCATTGCTAACATGACCCTTACTTGATTGCTGAAGTTCGGTTTGCCTGCATGCCACAATCTCAAGTCTCTCACGATTATCGAACCTTTCTTCACAACCGGCTGAGAAGGTGGCCGTATAACTCGCCGCTCTTCAAGAAGGTCCTTTCTGATGCGTCCACTAGCTCGCTCACCGTGGGTACCCTCCTGCTGCCAAACCCCAGCATCGGTATGAGTTCCTAACCACACTTCTGTACTACCGTTCTCCACTGTCATATCGACGAGGGGAATGTTCGCGACATAGGCAAAGGGACACGAAGGGTGATCAAAATCCGTATCAGCATGCACAGGCTGTGATTTGGGAGGCAATTCTGGAGTTGGTGGCATTGCAGTGTTACCGGACACGAATGAGAGACGTACTCGTGGTCCCATAACGGATGATAAGACTTGGCGAACAAACGGGTTGAGGAAGATTTGTGGCGAAAAGTGCTCTTGTATCAAAGGAGGATCCTGTTGAATGTTACTACAATTACTGTCAGTTGGAGAATGAATCATATTTGAAAAAAAGACGAACCCCTTGTTGTAGTTGTATGGCATACTGTCTCCTGCGGATTGTAATGTGTGTGCATCTGTGACCATTTTCTCATTCAAAGCATCAAGCAGCTTGTGATCCAAAACGCCTTCGATGACAATAAGCCCATCACGGTGAAGCGCCCTAGTCGCAACTTGTAAATTCCTCCACGATAAAGAATTTGTGGCGAGTTCGTCTTGTCCGGGTCTGACGATAAGAGGTAAACACGACAAATTTCTGCGGCAGATGCTGCTCATTATACCACTCATCCGAGCCTTTTGTCCCATAGAGCGAGAGAATTTAGAAACAAGTTGAAAAGTCATAGTTACAAACCTGGACTTCTGCAAGTTTGAATACACGCCTATGATTGTGCAAAGAGCCTACTGTTGCATTCATCCTGAGTCGTATCTGGATCTTTATTCTCGAAGCCATGTCATCAATCGAACCTCAGGGAGACAAGCAGCGGGCTCACAATGCCTCACGTTTAGGCTTTAGGATTGGAAAAGTGTTGATTGCAAGTTCAGGAGACGTTCCCGAGATTTCTGGTGGAACGGAAAGGACTGGCCAACCACCGCTCTTCAAACCTCGGCTACCCCTATCTCTTCTTAGACGGAATTCCTTGCTAATGCAACCACAGATGCCCAGATCAGTGAGTTCAAAATGTAGGCTGACATCTACAGTCAATCCTCAGAGCAATAGCGAAGCTGAATCTACGAATAGCGTGGTACATAGCATCCCGTCGGCTTCCATTCGAATCATTCGTTGACGCCGGCAAAGCTTGACCTGCAGAGACCGCAAGATCAAATGTAGAAAAACCTGCATTCACGAGTGTAAGCATCGTATTGATCTCAGAAGGCGACGAGAATTTACCCATCTGCCGGAACTGCTCCAAGAAAGGCCGCCAATGTCGCCATCTAGAAGTACAGCTGACAGCACCTAAACTTCCGTCCCAAAGCCACTGGGCCACGCCAGCATGCTCTCCTAATTCCCAATCCGGTATTTCCTATGACCAATTACCTAGCTTTGCAAGCGAGTCGACGCACGTTCAGCACAGTTCTCCTGCAGCATCTTCAGCGAATCCTGAAAACTGGTCAGCTCATCGAGATCCGGGCTTGGTTCAAGTCGACTATCTTGACTCAAATGAGCAGGAGGGCATCGACACTCACGGCTCCCAACAAAGTCTTCGGGACCCGGTGATTGCAAACCTGTTTCATCATTACATCGAGATCTTGGCTCCTTGGTACGATCTAAATGACCCGCATGCGCTTTTTGCAGAGTTTGTTCCGCCCAAGGCTCTGGAAACCCCAGTTCTGTTCAAGGCGGTACTTGCCTTTTCGGCAGTTCATCGAAGCAGAACGAGCAGTTATTCATCATCCGAGGTGCTCAAACTGCATGAGGCTTGCTTAAAGGACTTGATTGCTGCGCTAGAGACGTACGACGCTTCCCGACAAGCTGAATATCTTGCAGCCACCTGCCTTTTACGCTCCTATGAAATACTCAATGGTGACACTCGGAACCAGGACCATCTACTGGGAGCTTTCTCCTTTGCTGCCGCGCAGTCCATCGATCTAGAGAAATGGGGATTGGTCCAGGCTGGATTTTGGAACTATGTCCGAGAAGACATAACTGTAGCGCTAGAGCTTCGACGTCCAATGCGGATGAAAATTGACACCAGAGCGGTCTCACCAACGGCTATGACTGGTCTACCTCATGACTATGCTAACATAGTAACATACATCTTAGCCAAAGTTATAGATTTTTGTTGGGGCTATGCGCGATCCGAAGAGGCATCCGATGACTGGCATTTTCTAGAGGAAGAGCTTACGAATTTTCGAACTCAGCTGCCTCTCAGCTTCTCACCGTACTCGCTTGCTCCAAAGCCCGGAAATCATCCCTTTCCTTCGCTATGGATGCTACGACCGTATCACGTCGCAACAGTCCAATATCTCTACATTGCCAGCATGCTTTTATATCTCTCAGCGCCTTCTCATGCACGCATTTCCAACCTGGATGATACCCTTGAGGCCTATGCGCTCGACATCATCGGCTTGTGCTCGACCAATCCGTCCATTCCTGCACGCGTCAATTCGTTTGGCCCACTCTCATTCTGCGGCCGCTTTTTAAGTCATCGCGAACATCGCAGGGCTCTCCGCGAACTTTTGTGGACTATGTCCAAGGAAATTGGGTGGAACGTAGAACATGTGATACGAGACCTATGTGAATGCTGGGGTGCAAAAGATCTGGACGGATAGAGTGCTCATGACTAAGCTTTGGGGGAGAAGGTGGGTTTATCTTGCTTCATAATGGAGTTTGCAGGCGATAGATGTTCGGGAGAACCGGCTGAGGTGATGCCCGATCATGCCTGGGTAACCATGAGCCGCAGCCAAATTAGATTGAGATGATCACAGCAAAAGCAGGTAAAATGGCAGATGACATCGAAGATGATCGAACTGGTATTGAATAGTTACAGTCATTGTAACGCGCACGATCGAGGCCGAAATTGTCTCAAACATTAGGATTTGATTTATTCGAGATGGCCATGTCGTAATCTCATGAATTTGGTATTCGAATCGAAGCTAAGTTCTATGGTCTCAGTAGTACTTCGATCAATAAGTCGAACCCCTATAAACATGATACATACATCTATCAGGTTGGATGATATCTTGCTACTCGGTCATCATGTCTACATAACGAAAAATAATACAAGCAAAGGCCAGCGATGGAATACTTTCATTACAGCGCATTACTTTCTCTTTCTCGCAGCGGCATCCTGTACCTTTCCGGTTGCCTTAGCATCCGAACTCTTGATCCCCTCAATTCCTTCTTTCACCTTCGCATCTCCATCTGCCGCAGCAACCAACGGCTTGTTCGCCTGTTTCTCTTCTACCTCCTCGTCATCGCCTCCCTGCCCAAACTCATTCACACGCGTGTAATCCACCTTGTACTTCCAGCTCTGGTACAAGTACACGAAGAAAATGACATCGTCACGCAGCGTTGCCAACCGATGTAGCGTGGGCATCTTGATAGTGAAGGCGAATAAGTCATCGATGAAGGTGTTGAGGAACTTGTACGTCATGGCGCGGGCAGGCATGTGCGCGACCGACTGGAGCCGGTAGTTGATGTAAAGCGAAGGCACCATCATGAGGAAGCCGTAGGCATAAACAGAGCCCACGAGCGTCGTGATGACGAACGAATACCAGGACTTGTGGGTCTCGTAAACGAGGCTGTAGCCGGCGTAGGCGAGGAGCAAGGGTATGGCGACAATGTAGAGATACTTGAATGCGATTTGGTCGTATTCTTGGGTCTTCTTTTCGGAATCGGAGAGTACATGCTTGTCTTCGAACTGGACCGTGTAGGGAAGGAAAGACCCAGGGGCTGTTGGCCGGACACGGACGTTGACAGCTTTGGTGATTTTCCAAGCTTCGATGGCGATACCCATGCCTTGGCCGAAGAGGATCATCCAGGACGTGTTCTCGTTGTTGTCCATGAGGTAGAGGAAGATGATGCCTTGCATGATGACGTTTGCAAGGATGGTGCGAACGCTCGTTCCCACGTTGTCTTTCTTTTTGCGCCAGTGGCTTACGTCGTTCTTGAAGGCGAGCATCTCAAATACGGTATGGAGGACAGTGACCACACCGGTAGTCATGAGGAGGATGGGATTGCTATCAAGAAGGATGCGTTTGACTTCTTCGAATTCCGAGCCATCCCCTCCTGTTGTCACTTCACCTGCTGCAGCTTTACGTGCGGTTTCTTTCATGCCCATGTCCATGCTGGCAATGATACTGAATTTCCAATTTGCTTGGTGGTTTAGATCGATACGCAGCGGCAACGTCTTAGTTGTTTCATTGAGTTCCGTCATGTGATCTCTTAATTGCCAAAAAGTGTTCCAGAACAGAACTGGATAATACCACCCATTCTGGCCTGAATTATCCCTCGCGCCTGTGCTTTCTAAAGCAATGTGCTGGCGAACTGCTGGATGGAGCTGAGGATATTTTTGAATACCAGCATCTGGAATCAGAGAGAGCGTGAAGTTTGGATGATAGTAGTTTGCAACGACAGTTGCCTTTGATTCGGGTTCTTCTTCTACCAATTCCGTCTCATTACTGGCTGCGAGAAGACTCCTTGTTTTCCTAATCTTCTTTCTAGGCAAATGCTGCGTTAATGGTCTGAAGAAATGATATGCAGCAGCAACATTATATCCTGGCGCCGTAGGGTCCAAGGGTGTCCCAGATTGCGCAACATAAAAGTGTCCCCATAAAGTGTGATTATTTTGCACCTGTCTTGGAAGGTCGATGGTGGTTGCAATCTCACGGCTGTCACTCCAATTGCCTAGTCTGAAATTCTTTTCTTCGAAGATGAGGGACTCTCTTGGCATTGACTTCAGGGATGGCATGGCCAAGGAGGTCGATATGTACATGCTTATATCTAAGAGCGTATCTTGCGGCCACATAGGAGCGATATTCTGCGGTACCGGATTATATGGGCCTTCTGGATCGGCAGAAGAGGGTCTGTCGCCAAAAGCCGGTATAGGATCGTTTGCTCCTGGGACATTGCTGGCAGAATTGGTGTTTGACTTGTTCCCCATGAATTGATTCATGGCGAATTGGACCAGCAGAAATATGCCGATGCTTTGGGCGATTTTTTGCATCCATGCCTAGTTTATTGTCAGTTTCATCTTCAACTAATAATCAAATTCTGCCTCACCCATCCGTCTTGCTGCTGCCCCTGCTGTTGCGGTCTCCCAGTTGCGTCTGGCATTTTGTCAAAGTCTACGCAAGAAGCTAGTAGCGCTGACCTTGGTCTGCAATTCCGAGCCTGTCAAGGGAGCTGTATAGCCTGGTACGAGATCTTGGCTGAGAGACGGCTAGGTCCAAAAAAAAGATTAGCCTACCCCGTTGTTTCCGCCGGGGTCGCTTTTCCGCCGCGCGATGATGCAACCAGACGCGTCCACCTTAGATCACCCACTCTGCATTTCGTGCCAGAGGAGACGTGGATGGCGCGGGCGGCCTTTGTTGCACATTGGCGGTTCTGTGCCGAGAGTGTGATCCTGGCGGCGCCTGCAGTACCAGTGTGCTTCTGTGTGCGTTTCTAATTGGACATCCTCGTAACCAATTCTAAAACCGCGTTGACCGTTGGGGTTCTCAGTGATATTGTGTTGAGCTTACTTAAAGCGTCTGCTCGCTATATGGCTTACAGATAGCAACTAATACGCTGTTCACAATACAAAGTACTATTATCTTCTTCAAAGAGCCCTTTCCACACCAGGTCTAAGTTGTCTGCATTGGGCACTTTCTCTAATATGGCAGCAACAAGCACCTTGCAGGACGGCACTTCGGTATCTAATACTAGCGCCAAGAAAGGGCCAGTCGTCTGCGTCTTGTATGTACCACGACTGTCGACTATCTACTGAGCTTCACTGATGACATATGCTTTAGTTGCGGTGCCTCCCCCGGCACATCTCCCGCTCACATGGCTGCCGCCCGTGCCCTTGCCCAAACCTTCCATGCTCACAACATCTCACTTGTCTATGGTGGTGGTACCGTTGGCATCATGGGCGAGCTGGCCAGAACTCTCGTTGCGCTCAGCGGACCGCAAGCTGTGCACGGTGTCATCCCTGCTGCTCTTGTGAAGTTCGAACAGGGCTACGATCCCAGCTCAACGAGTGTGGAGCACGAGGCGCAACGCCTGTTGGATGAGCAGGTGTTTGGGCGCACGACAGTAGTGGCGGATATGCACTCGCGAAAGCAGATGATGGCGAAGGAAGTGATTGCAGGCGGCGAGGGGAGCGGCTTCGTAGCTTTGAGCGGAGGGTACGGTACATTGGAGGAGTTGATGGAGGTTGTGACTTGGAACCAATTAGGAATTCATGCCAAAGGCATCGTCGTGTTCAATGTGGAAGGATACTGGGATGGATTAATAACATGGGTCAAAACGGCAGTAACGCATGGCTTCGTTGCGCCACCTAATGCGGGGATTTTAGTCGAGGCGAGGAGTGCAGAGGAGGTTGTGCAGTGTTTGAACGACTACCAGAAAAGTGAAGGAAGATTCAATCTTGAATGGAATGAGAAATAGGCCAAAACTTCCCCGCTAAAAAAACAAATTCTGGTTCGGCATTTACCCGGTGTCAGGGAGCTTCGATATCAGCGCGATGGTTTGCAGTACCTGTCTGGTCTGGATAGAAACGCGATAATGCGGTGATGCAATACGGCAGGCTGCATATAGATAAGATTGAGATGCATGAACTTTATTCCGAGTCGCAGAAAGATCGACAGCAGTTGCCAAATTTCTTGGGTCAGACTTTGAGTAGATTCGTAGATATTCGGTACCACACTAAGGATTCAATTTCAAATCAGGATACTTATGGAAAGATTATTAGGCTAATCGTTGGATCAATATGTGGATGATGCCTGCGGCAACGAGTGTTATGTTTGTGATACAATAATTGACAAATTAGAAGCCTGACAAAGTGGTACTTCACAAGCAACCGATGACATAAAACGTGGTATACAGTCTCAAGAAAAGAAAACCATAAACTTTCTGTGTACTTGTACAACGAGCAGAGCAAACATCTAGAGAATGCATGAAGGAAGCAGACTTGGGCGGACGAGATTTCAAAGGTGCTCCTTACCGTATGAACCATCTTTTGGAATAAGATCGAGAGCAAAAACTGGAAATCCAATATGTGAAGCCATCTGTGAAAGCGAGATCGACGTCAGAGATGAGAGTGATGACATCAGTATCTCTGGAAAAGAATGTCGACAACCTGTCGCGAAGTGAGTTGATTGTATGCTTGACTGTGAAGAATATTGTCATAGTTTCGAAATTGATTCCCCAAATCTTTTTCAGTAATCGTAGGTTGGGCAGTTCCAGTAATGAATAATACTATAGGTGCCGATTTTGCACTTCCAGAAGCCAGGCCACGAACCGCATCAGCAAAAGCTCGCTGCGTCACCGTGGCTGTAAGGAACGATGGGCTTGCTCCACTGGGTGAAGCTACAGTTGCTGATCCCCATATGACAATGATGATTGCCCCAGCGTTCCGGGAAAATGTTTCGTGGGTTGCAGTCATTCCGACGCTTGGGCGAAAGGGCACATGTTGGACAGATTTGTGGTGTTTTGCAAGGTTGCGTCCAAAAATCTCAAACGGGTCCATTGCATCTCGAGTCGATGCTATCTCCTCTGATCTTGGCTGGCTGGCAACCGTGGGTAAAGGAATGAATGGAGTGAATAATACGATTGGCTCATTCTCGTCGAGGGTTGCGATTTTTCTCAGCGAAGACGAGGATGAGCGGACGAAAGACACCTTAGTAGGCACTAAACTTAGATGATCCATAAGTGAAGATAGTTGGTTATTGCTGGGCTGTACCGAGGTTCGCACATCTCCCATGACTTCAGGAATGACTTCCAGTATCGAAAAGTTCAGCGTCGGTAGCAGACTGAATCCGACGCAAAGGTAAAGCGAGAATAGAACTGCGAACTTGGATGATCAATCAAGCAGTTATTGGGCCTCGCTTTGTCATTCCAAATCAAATCTTGAAAACAAAGTTTGGAAACACAAGTTTTAGAGTTGTAGGTTGTCTTTCTAAAGCTCTTGCGATGTAGCACAGTGTAGGCAGGGGATTGTAAAGAGGTTGTATCCCCTAGTAGTATTGAAGTATTTGTGATCGACGTCGTATCTAATTCAACATGGAGAGATCCCCATCCGAAAAGAAGCAAATACCGAAATTTTTGAATGTAGGGATTGACCGCCTTGAATCAGGTTGATGCCCAGACCTCATTGGGGACGGCTATTGTTCCGTTTTGAATATTGGTCAAATACTGCAGCTTACGTAGGAAATCCACTACGGCTTCTTTCGGTTATCGAGAAATGCCGCAGCTAATACTGCAGGTGTTGTAAAGAATAGCGGTGAATCATTGGCTCGAAAAGCGAAAAAGCGAAAAGAGACTGTCGTACAAGACATATTGAGGTACAGCTCAGCACGTAGACGCGGGCAGCGAAAGGTCAGGAAGTCCATGCGAATACGGTGTACATACCCTTTAAGCTCGACGTCGAGTGTGGGGGTTGAGGTGCAAACGTGGGGACGGACGGCAAGATTAGACTCTATTGCAAGGCTTCAAGTGGACCAGCCTCGAATTGGTGTTTCACAAAATGCCCAAAACGTACTTTTGTGCATGATAATTCGTGGCATTCCGTCTTGATGCCCTGTTCGAAGGCATAAAGACGGAAGATCTCTGCGTGCGGCAACAAAGTCGCCCGCTTAGAGCATTGCGAGCCGTGAGCAGCTGATGGTATAGCCCGGATGCCTTAAAATGGCAAGGACTGGTCACGCCTTTATGGTGCCGCAGATAATCTCGATTTTGAGAAAAAGGCGAGAAAGGTCCGAATGGCAAGGAAGCAAGTCCATGGCCACGCATAAGGTCATGGCTCGAGCCCGACGCATTGTGCAACCAATACTCAACCAGAAAGACCATGATGCGCTCGTGTGCTCGATTGTGGGGTCGAGTCATGACGGACCAAAGCGGTCGATAGACGACGAGAAAGCGGCTTGCAGAGGTGAATTCTTCATCTTTGTGTAACGAAAAGGCTCGTTAGTGAACTAGTAGCTTCGATTGGTAGGCGAGTGAGTTTCATGCACGGTGACTCCGCTGTATCGTGCAGGAGAGTAGGCGATTGGCCCTTTGGCCCAGACAACGCCAGCCAGCAGGGTGCGGATGCATATGGCAATCCAAGATCGCGACCGACGACGGTAACAGATTGAGGTGTCTTGGCGATGATCCCTAGGGTCCTTCGACAGCAGCCTGACAAACATTCACACGCTAGTCAGAGGCGGCCGTGTTGTTGACCCCTTCCCGACAGGAACTAATCCGCACGCGTATCCATGTGTACAGAAACGGTAGCAATATTGACTCCGTACGATGCCTTCGTTCGTCCAAGTCGGTGAGCATTGGTGCAGAGTCTGGCAATTATCAGCAATATCTGACTTGGGCAAGGCTCCACTGATGAGATAGGAGATGCGTTGCGAGCCTTACAGAATGGTGTGTAATTGAGCGCGTGATAAGGCCACCAAGATACTGAAGTCGCTTTGCAGCGTCAACAACTCCTGCAAGACAGAGAGCCACAAAAGCCTCTACCCATGTTGACACCGTCTGTGATCACGCCTTCAATAATGGGTTGAATGCTACCGAATTAAATCTTCTACTGGACTTGGTCACGAGGAAAACAGAATTGGATCAAGCAAGCATCACGAATCTGATCAAGAGCCTGTATCCCGCTCAGAAAGTGCAGGATGAGCACGTCACTGTCGTTATTGGCCGTCTTGGCCAAGCTAAGAATAAACCAACCTTAGCCACGCAGGCACTGCTTGTTCAATGGTTGATCAATATCTACGAATATCTGGAAGACGTGACTATAATCTCCAAACTATATGGCGTCCTTTTTGGTCTGCTGGACATGATCAGTCTGCGGTGAGCGCGATGGCTAGGCAATAAGTGGAAAAAAGTTTTCTGACAAGCTAGACCTCATCTGTGTCACCTACTTGCACTTGCTACAAAGAGAAAGCATGTCAAGCCATTTCGGATGCAGCAATTGTGAGTAGTCGCTCTGGGTGCACATAGGTGCCTATCTAATCGTATGCGCACAGACTTGAGCTTGCCAATAGTGCCGGAGGCGAACCTGCGTTATTAGGGCTGACTGCCGTATTCAAAAATTTTTATCCCGACATCATCCTCAGTAATGCCGTCGGTGGCCGGTCCAAAGCCTTCGTCGTAAGTCAAAGTGTTGCAGAACGTGGACGCATTCGCTGATTTCCCAAGCATCCAAATCCGGAATGGCGAGATCGACTCCACCATATCCAGCAAGCTAATTCGCGCCTCCAGGATGGCGCTGCTACTGTTCAAAACACCTTCAAAATTGTAAAGCATGGAGCCAAGAGGAGTAGGGTAGGAGTGGTTCCGCAAGTGCATACGCTGCACGCGCAAGAGGTGAAGACGAATATTCCCATGATCTTTGTACCGCTAATTCTAAATTTAGTCGTCTGTGACATTGGAAGAGATTTCGAGCGTTGACGATTTCATCGAAAATATTGACAAAATTCAGTTACCAAGTCAACTAATAGCTTCTCTACACGATCCTTTGCTCCAGAAATACTTGTCACTCAGACCGTCTGAATTATCCTCCCAACGCATTCGAAATTGGCTTTCAAATTATGTACTCGAGGGTCAAGAATCGCAAGCAGAGGCGAGCCGCTTACAAAAGCAAGAAGATGTGCTGAATGGGGTTTTGGGCTTTGCGAGCATGACCCAGGTCAGACCGCAAGCTCCAAAAACTTTCCCAACTCACTGACTTTATATAGAACCTGCCGTCGGGCACTGAAGGACTTGTCAAACAGATACTGGCCGAGTGGGATGGCTATACAACTTGCAAACCACTATTGAACTGTTTAGTGCTCCTGCAGCAGCGCGATGCTGAAGGCATGACTACTTTCCCTTCTCCATTGAAAGAATTTTATTAATAGGGCCTCAGATCTTTTGAATACCATTGTCAAGCCACTAGAAATGCAACTCGTGGCTGGCAACCCTGACCCGTTCTCGTGTATCTTGCAATTCCACACGGATCTTGCACGCCGCCTCTTACTTCTGGCTTCTGTTCCAAATAATGAGACTGGCCATCAAATTGACACTTACGTGAAATGTTTTTTAAAGTTAGCAGTTCATGTAATGGATGTTTCATTGATGATTTTGACAACGCCTCCTGTCTCAGAATCAATTATAGCTAAGATGATTGAATTCCTTGAGATTATTGTTACATCCCTCCGAAATTTAAATGCCCAAGGTCTTTCCGCCTTTCAACATGCACCAACTATACTGCCAGCACCCCAGACATTTTATTTGTTGCTGTTTGATATATCTCCAAGCAACCTCTCAAGGCTTTGCTCTATTCTTGCTACCTACAAGGATACATTAGAGAAGAGAAGGATATCATTCAACTCCCCCCCTCAACAAATCATCAATCAGTTTAACGGATACTTGATGGATGTGTGCAACCTACTATGGCGTGCTCGCGCCTTTCGTCGAGATGACAGCATTGCCATGGGTTGTCTCGCAACAGATTCTCGATCACAATGTCTTCAGAAATACTTGGAGATGGTTGATCCCGAGTACAACATATCGTACATCTTTGGGCTTTCTCACCACTCTGCCCTCAGTTCCTTATCGATCATCGCATTGAGGGAGGAAGAGGATCTTGCCGAGACTCGAGGTGAAGACTTGAGGGTAAGGCATGCAGGACCGGCGACGCAACGTTCGTTGACGAAGTTGGATAAGGATGGTGGTGTCCAAATATCATGGAAGGACTATAGGGTGCGTGTCTTGGAGTTCTTAGAGGAGCACTCGCTTGGAGGAATAAAGGAGTTGATGTTTAGCACGATGAAGAATTTGTTTTCCAAAGCAGTCTGATTGAGATACCCCTTGAAACTCTACTATCAACGGCCCAAAATTTCGCCAGCCCAAAATTCGCTGAGCACCAACCAAGCAACAGAACTCCGATGAGTGCTAGAAATTCCAGTGAGACGCTCTTCACTACTATTGTACACAACCGTAATAGCCAAATGCATTTACAACGCAAGATTGTACGTGTAATCATCCTCCATATTCTGCGCTATCCATAGTACGACAGAACTGAAGGTGTTAGCTGGCCACTATTTACGGTTTCCCAATGATAACATACCTCAACATTATCAAAGCATTTGCAACTACGTTGGCAACGCCGAACCAGAGGGTAGGGAAGGGGTATTCTGGCACAACGTATTTGAGTACCATGACAGTCTATGAACCTCGCGTTAGCAAGTCTCATAACGAGTTTCCATGTTCGTTTCCAACAAGGACATACCACGCTCCCGGCAAGACCTCCCGCCATCAGTGCGAACCCCAAGAATAGGACCAGTCTCGCCTTCCAAGCAACGCCGTTTCCGCTATGACTCCATTCATCGGCGTTGAGCCTGCCCTTCTCAATCGAGTTGATGACCAACATGCCCAGCGCCGAGCAGATGCCGGGAATCCAGTCGACGAACTTGATGTGAACATCGGAGCCGTTGCGGGCGCTTTTGGAGAAAGTTGCGGCGTCGATGAAGAAGAAGAAGCCAAGAGAGAACTACCGAAAGTGTCAGCTATTTGAACTACCTGCTATTCAGAGAGGAGGCCGGCCTACAAGAGCGCCTGCGGCGTAAACACCTGCTGTCCGGGTATTGGCGTTGTTCATCCATGACGGTTTGGGAAAGCGAAAGAGTCTATGGCTTGACATGGTGGTATACTAGGTCCGTTGCTATGTTCTCAGGAATGTTTCGGCGATGAGTGTGAGGTGGCGTGGCTTGGGCTTGCAATGTGTGGTATTCGTCTTGATGATGAGGCTGGAGCTTGCCAGCTTGACGCTCGGACGTTTTGCGGGCAAACCTCGGTCCACCACACCGAAACCTTGAATTTCTATTCATGAACTGCCTGTGAGATGTTAAATGGTTTTAAGTACTGTTGGATCCGCGATGCATTCTTTTCCCCTCGCATACTCCCCTTTCAACGCTTCACACACTATTCGATCTCCACATAACTATCCGGCTGCGACGCATTCCACTGGAATCTCCCACCTCCATACAAACACCTAATCAATCACCAAGTATTCTCAAGATGGCACCTACCAAAGTGAAAACCGGTTCCAGCAAAGGAAACAACAAGCGTAGTCAGAAACCAGCCCTTAGCAGTTCATCCTCCAAGAATCAGCACAAGAGCTCCATTTCCAAAGCTGCGAACCGGCAGAAAACGAAGTTCAACCAAATCTTTGCTAAGAAAAAGAAACCATCGTATACAGACGAAGAGCTGGGCATTCCGAAACTCAACATGATTACTCCAGCCGGCGTTCAGAAACCAAAAGGCAGGAAAAAAGGAAAGATTTTCGTAGACGATCAAGTATGGAATCTGTTGGGCCTGCTCACTTGTGATAAAAGCATCCTGACCCTCTTGCGTACAGGAAAGCATGATGACGATTCTTGCTATGGTCAATGCCGAAAAGGAGGGGCAGATCGAGTCGAAACTGATCAAGGCGCGTCAAATGGAAGAGATTCGTGAGGCAAGGCGCAGGCAGGCAGAAGCACGGCAAGAGGAGAAGCGGTCTAAATTAGAGGAAACCAAGGATTCGATCAGAAAACAACGGAAGAAGAAACCCGATTCAGAGAATGTGCTTGACGAGACTGAGGGAAATTCGAGGCGCTTGAGAAGCAACAAGAAACGAGTTTCATTTGGTTAATGTGCGCTCTATACCCATTTGATTTATTCAAACCGAATTCTCTCTTATCTACTCCAGAACATGCAGTTTCCGCCTCATTGGCGCAAATGTGAGAGGAGGCGAGGGTTCTGTTTCTAGGGACTCGACCCATCCGTGTGCTTCCATCTTTCTAGATTCCCCCAAGTCAATGTCCCATGCTATTTTATTGAAAAAGTTCACTATCGGCTGTGTAAACCAACGCTGGCCATTGCTCTGGAACCAGCTCAGATGACCGCCCATGCTTGTTGTGCAGAGAATCACGTTTGGATTTGCTTTGATTTCTCTGTACGGACAAGCCTCGTCTACGGCAATCTAGACATAGATCTTAACTCACGTTTCCACGCATAAGTTCTGGCTCACTTACTGGATCATCCTTGGCATGAATTGCGAAGAGAGGAATCTTTACAGACAGCACGGAATCTGTAGAGCTGGCATCGCGGTAGTAGGCTCCTTCAGTAGGATACCCCCAAGTTGGACCTTGAACTTCCCTGAAAGCAAAAGATCAACTTCGATAAAAATATCCCTCATTCATCTCCTACCTATCAAATTCATGTAGGTATCTGATCTTTGCGAGACGGTCGAAATCGATCCTCGGGTTTTTCGATAGCTGATCCTTGTGTCTTCAAATTTTGCTTAGCATGTGTAGCCCAACAGCGACGACATTAGTGAAACATACTGATACGCTAGATTTCGCATGTTTTTTCCCATGAAACTTGAGTACACGCGTAGCCCGAGCCATGACCGTTGAAGCGCAAGCGAACCTACCTCAAGTGTCCATGGATTTGATACGACGACCGCGGCCTCGAGCAAACATTGGCTACCTTCTTCACCCAGGTACTGGAATATGATATCTCATCAACAAATCGGTTTCGGAGATTTCGCATTTCTTTCACGTACATTTGTTAAGATATTTCCGCCTAAACTATATCCAATCGCAAATAACTTTCTGTTCGGAAATTTTTGTTTAAGCCACTCCACGGTCTGTCGAATATCCCAAGTTGAACGCGCGCTATAAAGCACACTGCTCGTAATCTCAGACATGGCGCAACCACGACTGTTGATCACAAGCGCCTCCCAGCTGCCATCTTTCCCGGTACCAACCAACGGGGCAAGGACATGCCGAAGGTAGATTTCATATGATCCACCAGAGAGCCCATGCAATGTGATCAACATTGGCTTGTCATCATCTGAGCCTATTTGGTCGAATTCCTCATCGGTGAAATACGTTGTTCGAGGTGGGAGAGTGCTATCAGACTCGGTGCTTGGAATGTGAGAAACGAAGTCAACGCTGTAGGTGCCCTTGTATCTGGGATCTTCTGCTTCAAATATTCTACGTTTGTAGTGAATGGGGATGTCTTGGCTCTTCACTGCCGTCCAGAAAGTTTGAAGATGACCATTGAAAAGAAATGGATTCAAGTAGCATGGTGGTGTTGCCGATTCACAGAGATCAGATAGTGATACATCTACTCCTGATAGCGTTTTGAGTTTTTTGGTGATTTGCGCATGATGGAAGGAAACGTTCGCTCTTCCAATTATCCAGCTGAAATCCATACTCAGGGTTCACAACGAATATCGCTCGTCTTTAGTATTGCAGATAGGCACACTAGATAATAAAGAGAATAACACGTATGGACCTGTGGGTGTCAATCGAAATGTCACTTCCGAGGTAATTCCGCGCACCACCCACATTTGAATTCGAAGCATTTCCCGTCTCATCATTCCATATTGTATCTACTATAAGTTGCTCTTTACTAGCT
The DNA here is from genome assembly GCA_021030915.1 of Astrothelium macrocarpum. Taxonomy (NCBI): domain Eukaryota; kingdom Fungi; phylum Ascomycota; class Dothideomycetes; order Trypetheliales; family Trypetheliaceae; genus Astrothelium; species Astrothelium macrocarpum. The sequence goes on along the minus strand of JAGEMR010000109.1, from coordinate 26,862 downwards.
TATCGGAGTGTTTAGCAATCCTTTAATATCGAGCTGGGTGGGGAGGCCGACGCCGAATGACTTCGGAAGTGAAATTTCGATCGAAACCCCTAATACAGTGGCGCACTATCGCTTCCGATGCATAGTATATCAAATGATTTTTTAAGCTTTCTTTAATGTGTTCCTTTCAATGGTGTTTCCTCTCATCCCATCGAAAAGGGTCTTGAAATTGGCCGACAGACTAAGCTTGACAGGGGCGTAGGGCTCGGTGACTCCAGCCAATCAAAACACACGCTCACCAACCGCATGCCTTCCGCTTCGACCTTTGAACATGCGATTCATTGTTTGACTAATGTTCTTGCCGACGCCAGACCTCACGACGCCGCCTAGCTTGACTCATCATGCGTGGCAGGGAAGATGAGTTACCAGCAATACCCATCATACGGGCAAAGGGGCCAGTACCCGTACCAACAGCCCAATGGAGCTCCGGTGTACTACTATCCACCCCAACCAGCTCCGTCGCCAAGTCACCCGATGGTGGTGATTCCTCCCCGACAAGTGCAGTACCAGCAATATCAGACTTTCGATGGCACGAACGAATCTCCCTTCACCCATCAACCGGCTCAGTATCATAGGGATTATGCGCCGCCACAGCCATCAGCGCCCCGACAGCCACCGCCGCATGTCCAGCGCCAGGAACAATATCAAGGTCCATATCAAGCACAACACCAGAGCCAACGCGAAGAGCAGTACCAAGGCCAATATCAAGGCCAATATCAAAGTCAGCCCCAGCCTCAGCGCCATCGAGAGCAACCAAACCAGCACCTTCACCAAAAGCCTCCTAAACACCAATATCAATATCAACCTTATCCAATAAAGCCTCATCAGAGTCCTCAGACCCCGCAACAAAAGAGCAGACCCTCCCCAAAAGTTCAAGAAAGGCCAAAAGCTCCTGTATCGAAGCCAAAACCAGAGACGCTAAAACCCGAGAAAACACACGACAAAACACCTTTTGATTACCAGCTGCTCCTCCTTTCTATGGCAGACGATTACATTCACGCTGCACGCAGTATGGCATGCAAGGCTGCGCATGCGCAGGAACGGCAACAAAGCGAAGAGTACTATCAACTGATGGCTACCGGATTAGCGTGCATGGACTCAGTCCTGAAGAACTTCAAACTCCATCCCCGATCGGAAGCTAGCCTGCGACTCCGCTATGCTATTCTGCTTCACGAAGAAATAGAAAATCTCGAAGAGGTGGAAAAGATATTAAGCAAGGGTATATATTTGTCCGAAAAGCACAAACTCTTCGATTTAAAGTACAGCATGCAGCATCTACTTGCTCGGACACTATTTGAGACGAAGCCAAAAGCGGCTTTGAAGTTTCTTGACAAAGTCGTTCCGGATGTGGAGGCTTATCACCATACAGCATGGATCTATGCATTTCGCTTCCTTCGAGCAACCCTTTCTCTGCGAACTTGTTTCCACTCGGAAGCTCTTGCAGCGATACAGAACTTGCGAGCCATTTGTGAATTGTCACGTGGTCATGATAGAGCAATATTCGTGACATCTGCCACAATGCAAGCAATGGTTCATTTGAGGATATCTGGTCCAGACTCTGTGGACCAAGCCCAACAAGCCATTGCTGCTGCAAGGAGTGAACAGTTTGACCCCTCTTCGCAACAGCTACCACAAATTACCTCGTTGCTTAGCTTCATGGATCTCATTTGCGTGCTTCAACTGCACAACGATCCCGAACAGATTACTGCCAAGATGAACGCTATGAACCACATCATGGACGAGTCAAGGCCGGACTTGAAGTGGAATCCCAAAGGATCTGTTGGTGTGCCGCTCGGACAGCATTCAGAAAAGCAGCTCACCCAAGATACGGGTGGAATTTTCCAGAAATTGCAGGACGGTAGAGATGCCTTGATGTTTTGCTCACTACCAAGAGATGAACTCTATAGTATAGCGTTCTTACTGAGCAGCCTTGCCTCGTTCCATCGTAATAGCGGCGATGGGAAGGCCAACAAGTTTGCGCAGGAGGGGCTTAAAGCTCTCAAAGGTAAGAGACCTAAGCATTGGCTGTGGTGTGCAGCATTGATTGAACTCCAGATGTCCTACCTCACGAACGGATACGGTCTACATCTCTACCGGTTGCCTTCGATTTGCAGCGTTTTCGAGCACATCTAGAGCTAAATCTCCGCATCTATCGCATATTTGGCTTCTGCGATCTTTCAAAGTGGACAAGTGCCAAAGAAGAACTTGATGGCCTTCGACGTATGCTTAAAGAATTTCCGTATGAGATACCACCCCATGCTCAAAACCTCATACTCTATCTCCAAGGGTCCCTTCATCAGTCAGCTGGTAATCTTGACCTTGCTCTCAAGGTTTTTCGCTCATCTGCTCTCGCCTTACCTCCTTCGTCCAATCGGATAACTGCACCGCATCAGCAGCTAACAATCCTTGCTGCGCTCAATACGGTCTTCATTTTACGCAATCCAGTCCTCAAGTCCTACCCGGAAGCATCTGAAATACTCAACCGACTCCAACCAATTTGCGATGATCATCCATGCAAATCCATCCGAGCCGCATATACTCTTGCTCAGGCTCTCGTAACCTCTACTGACGATAAGGCACAGTCAGGGAAACCCTCGATGGTGACCACGAAATCCTCACTTTCAAATTCTCTCGGCTTTGCCCAATCAACACAAAATGCTCAGATCAAGGCGCTCGTTCTCAGCTTTCTCACCCAAATTTTCTTTACTGGTATTGCCGGCGAGCAGGCGGAGAAGTCGGCAAAAGCGGCAAGAAATACGGCAAGCAACTGGCGAAGTGGACTTTGGATCGCGGTCGCAGACGGGATGTTGGAGCAGACACTAGGCCTCTTGGGAAAGGAAGATGAGAGAAAGAAGATTACTGCGGAGGGGATGGAAAAACTGGCACAACTACCCGAAGGCGTTAGAAAGAAGTTTGAACATGGCGAATCATGATCATGAATTGCGATAATGAAGACCAAGCTTATGGCTTGCTTTGCTGAGGATGACTATAGCTGGGAGGAGTTCTCATTAAGCGTTTGGTGTGGACATTGGGAAGGAAGGTTGAACGACTTTCCAAGCACTGATCTCATAGCGTGGCGTCCGGAGCTCGCAATACTCCATCATATCTCGTTTTACTCGCGCTCTTTTCCTGCTTAGCTCTCATTGACCCAGGACGTGTCTGCATTTGCTAAATGCATGTTACGGTCGGGACAACTCCTTGGTTCTATTGGACCATTATTTAGCCAAATTTAGAACCGTGCAAGCAACTGACTAAAATGTGTGACTCAAAAGGTCAAGCAGTTCACATAGGGTTTCGACTTTTCTTGCCGTTGTGAGTTGACGTGTTGGGAGATGCTCACCAGGATAAATACCCATGCTTATGCGGAGGCTCAAGCTCCGCTTAAAATTGCTCGCCGCGCCGTAACACTCTCACACGACAAACAGTCCAAACTCTCTGCCTTTCACAACACCAGAAACACCAACCTTGAACTACGTCAAAATACATAGTAAACCTCTCTGAGACCAAAAAAATTTCTTTTCTCCACAACCTCCAGTACAATGTCAGCTACCGCCATTTCCAATCCTCCTGTGCAGACCGGAGAACCCAAAAACTCCAAGAAGAAGAAAGCCAAGGGAGGGTCGTCTTCGACTCCCACAGCACTTACAACAACGGGCTCGGAATCTCCAGGCGAAGCTGGGACTCTGGGACTCAAAGTCAATGGAGTTGACTCACCTCACGAAAGCCCGTACATTCGAGAGCTAAACAAGTACGTTTGTGCACAGGAATTTTTCTTTTGAGTTTTGAGCTAATAGAGCCTTCTAGAAACATCCGAAACATCAGTAAGAAGCTAGTATGCGGTTTTCAAGAGCAGAGTAATATGTATTAAAGTCGACTTGGAGCTGACATCTCTACAGAACGCGACTCAAAAAGTTGATGCCATAATCGCTGAGAATCCCGACCAATCTTTGGATGCTCTTGTTGCCGCTCGCAAGATTAATGCCGATCAGAAAGAACAAGCACTTCGCAAACCCGCTCTTCAAGCCCAACTCCGTCAGTCAGAGGAACAGGTGGCCCAGTACAAGAAATTCGATGAAGAGTACCAACAACGCCTGACAACCGAGAAGGAACTGCTGCAATCGGCTCACACCAAAGAGCTTGAGAAAATCACGGAAACAATAAAAGCTGAAGCTGCAGTGGAAGCAAAGAAAGATGTCAAGCACCGTTTGCTCACCTTTTCTCGCTTCTTGCGTGCAGCCGCAGCAATGAGGCAAAACGAGGATGATAATTCGGAAGAAGGCAAGGCATTCGAGGGCGCCTTACTTCTCGTGTACGGAGGCGACGCGAATGCAGTTGCCGCAGCGGAGAAGGTAATTGACGGCACCGACGATCCTGTCCCAGCCACAGACGGCACCATCCTATCCGTAACCTGTGCGTTTACCTCCCCCAATCCATCCTTTCAACCTCACCATCCCACTAATCTCCCCTCCAGACGCCCAAGTGAAAGCCAAAGCCCTCGAAGGCGCCCCCGAAGAAACCTACCTCGACGCCGACCCCGAACCCACCGACCCCCTCGCTCCCACCTCCACCGACACCCCCATCACCACCGACCCGACCCTCGCCAACGCCACCACCACCGACCTCACCGACCTCCCCACCACCATCGACGGCACCGCCGAGAGCACCTCCATCGCGCCACCACCACAATCCAGCACCACCGCGTCCGCCGCCAACGCCGCCGCCGCCTCGCAGTCCTGGGACGCAGCTCCTGCCAAGGCGGGGGCAGGCGCCGACGACCCGCTCGCCGAGTCCTTCGAGATGGTGCCGCGCGACGCGGGCGAGGTGGAGAGCGCGGCAGCAGCAGCAGCTCCGACTGCCAGCAGTACTACTGCTGCCGAGTCCAACGCGGTGGTGGGCGCGGAGGAGGAGGTGGGCGCGAAGCAGAGCTGGGCCGACGAGACGACGACGGAGGCGGATAATCTCGCGTTGAAGAGCGCGGGCGGGGGTGCTGGAGACGAGGTGGAGACGGTGATTGCGGTGGCGGGCGCGCCGAATGGCAGTGTGGGCGATGGGTTTCATCAGGTGGTGCATCATCCGAGGGGACGGGGGCGTGGAGGCGTTGGGAATGAGTTTGGTGGGAGGCGTGGACGGGGTGGGTTTAGGGGGGATGGTGAGGGGGGAAGGCGTGGGAGGGGTGGGCTTAGGGGACGTGGTGGTGGAGGAGGAGACGGCGAGTATCGGGGGCGGGGTGGAAGGGGTGGTGGGTTTCGTGGTGGGCGTGGGAGAGATGCTAATCCGCAGTAGATGCGAGGTTTCGTGTGGACGCCCATTTCGGCGTTCGGCATCAATGCCTCTGCTTTGGTGGTTATAATGCGTTGAAAATCTGACAGAGGACGATAGTGAGGGAGGAAGGTGATTTGCCTTTTTTTTTTCTCTTCATTGCTGCATCTGATTCTGCCGTGTCAAGCCATTTGCGAACGGCGTTTGTCGAACTTTGCTTTGATATCAGCGTCATCTGCATGCCAACGGAGCTTGGTTTAGGCATGATCTCTGCGTCACGCAGATTACTGTTCAGAAACAAGGACAACTATCAGACTGGAGATGCGAATGAAGTTACAGAGAAGCAGTACATGTGTACCAAAAAACCCTATCTAGTACTTGTTGATGGTCGTTGTGAGCTCTGTTATGCTCCCACTCCGTCTTCTCGATGTCCTTAGCTCCCTAATTTGATTTTCCACGTGGCGAGAGAGCTGACCACTGATTGCCTATCTCAACGCTGTGAACCGGGTTTGTTGCAACGCTAATGCACCCGCGTCCGCCTGCAGGTACACTTTCCGCCGCCCGATGGCGCATATGGGTCAGAAAGTTCCGCCTCAAGCATTCGGAAGTTTTTCGCACCGTAATTTATAAATGGAGCAGCGACAGAATGGTGAAACGGCTCAGAAAACAAGGGGGAAAGGTGCATACATAGTCCGGTATAAAATGGTTAGCCATACCTTGAATAAGAAATGGCCTGAACAGAAGATGGAGCATCAGTAGATTTAGGGAAGCTTACCTGGATAGCTTGTTGTGTCTTCTCTACTATTTGATGCTTCCTATCTAGGTATTGATAGCGTCATGCGCGATAGACAAAACGTTGGCAGTGATGACGCGGTAGCATAAATTAAAATTTCCGACAACCAGCGATGCCATGCCTTTTTGAGGTCCATGTCTGCAAAGAAGTTTGAAATGGTCAAACTGGAGGACTTTGTCAATCGCACTACAGCATGTTCTTTTACCTTGTCGTTGTTTGCTTACTCCGATAGTAGGAGCCGAGGACGAAAAGTAGTCGTTGATGAGTAGAGGGCACTAGACAAACTTGGAATAGCGGATTTTAAGCGGAGCCCCAACCTGCTACCTCGCCTCCCCTCACGCAGCTACTCCATAGGACTCTAGCTACCAGTCGTCAAGCTTCATCAGGTGCATTGCGAATTCTTTGATGCTGGGGCGCCTGTGTGGTGCTTTGCGACCGGCTGCCGCTCGCTTTAGCATCCGACTTTGCGTGAGGTCTTGATTACAGCGCACTTGCTTCTGAGACCTTTGATCGCTGAGCACAAATCACCATTGTTTAATACTTTTTTCTTTTCCCTTCACCTAACCAATCCTATTACAATGGAAACCGAAACCATACACGAGACGGTTGAGGGTCCGCCTCTGCAGGAGAAACACAGCGTCGTGGCCGAAAACCTCACCCCTCCTGCAAGCGAAGAAGATGTAGACAAGGCTGCACTCGTGTCCTCCGACCTTTCCGACGCTGAAGATGATGATGACGATATTGGCGAAATTGGGCCGGATCACTATTGGGGAGATGGAAGGGTGCCGGTCTTCAAACCAGTAAGTTTTACCACAATATCGCTCTCCCTTGCGGAGGTGCTCCGTACAAACAACAATTGTGTTTGGATCCTTGCGCACGTACTAATGAATGTCGTGTTTTCCAGGATATGAAACAGTTTAAAAGCTTCAAGAAATTCATTGACAAGATTGATCAATACGGAATGAGATCTGGAATCGTCAAAGTTATTCCTCCGCAGGAATGGTAAGCATCCCGATGACTTTCATCTTGCCGAACCAAGCTTAACTCATCTCTTCTACAAGGCGTGATTCTCTCTCGGAACTTAATGAAGCTGTCAAAACAATCAAAGTGAAGAATCCAATTACACAGGAATTCTCTGGAACCCATGGCACCTATACCCAGGCGAATATCGAAAAGCAACGTTCCTACAATTTACCTCAATGGAAGGCATTGACAGAAGAGACACAACATCAACCACCTGCGAAGCGTGGTGAACGTCGTCGTCACCAGCCGAAAATTGTTCGAGGCTCTGCAATGAAGAAAGCGGCACCCAGTCGCCCACCTCCTCCCCCTGTTGCTGAGGGCACGAAGCGGAAACCGGGGAGGCCTCGCAAGGTTCCAGTCCCAGAGGAGAGCATCAAGACCGAAGAAGACGATGGTGAAGAGCAGGCACAAGAGCCACCGACCCCGCTGTCTCCTCCAAAAGAGGACAGGGTCACGAAGACAAAGGTCAAAAAGGAAAGCAAAGGCTCGCCATCCAAATCCATTGGTCGTCAGCCGAAGTCCGTGTCTTCTAGGCGCATGAACAATCGAGAAGAAAAAGTGGAAGATGTTGATGAAGCAGCATTTGATGGTTTTCAATACAAACTTGACGGTGTTGATGAGTACACTCCTGAACGATGCGCGGAGTTGGAGGATAAGTACTGGAAGACTCTTACTTATGCTCCTCCGATGTATGGAGCTGATATGCCGGGCTCACTTTTCGATGACTCCACCACAAGCTGGAACGTTGCAAAACTGGAGAATCTCTTGGATGTTCTTGGAACCAAGGTCCCTGGTGTCAATACCGCATATCTCTATCTGGGCATGTGGAAGGCTACGTTTGCTTGGCACTTAGAAGATGTCGATCTTTATAGCATCAATTACATCCACTTTGGCGCTCCAAAGCAGTGGTACAGTATTTCGCAAGAAGATGCCAGGCGTTTCGAGGCAGCCATGAAAAGTGAGTATAGAACGATTCAAATTGCAGAAGCATTGCTAACCTACACTCGTAGATGTGTGGCCAAATGATGCCAAGAACTGCGATCAGTTCTTACGTCACAAGACCTACCTGATCTCCCCGGCTTTGCTGCAACAGCAATATAATATCAAGGTCAATAAGCTCGTTCATTACGAGGGCGAATTTGTCATCACCTTTCCGTATGGGTATCATTCAGGGTACAATATTGGGTACAACTGCGCCGAGTCCGTCAACTTTGCGACAGAAGCCTGGCTTGACTATGGTAGGATTGCTCGCAAATGTCATTGTGAAGCTGATAGTGTGTGGGTTGATGTGGGTGAAATTGAGCGGAAACTTAGGGGAGAGCCGACTCCCGAGTATTACGAGGAAACTGATTATGATGACGACGAGGACTTGGAGGACGAAGGTGGAAACTTGCCAAGTCCACCGCCAAGTGTAGCTGGTAAAGCAAAAGCGACCCCACGAAAGAGGAAGCGAGATCCCAAGGATAAGGATGCTGGAAAGAAAGTCAAGCGAATCAAACTCAGGATCAAGGCACCGTCCGAACTCCCTTGTGTTCTGTGTCCCAATGTGGCAAGCTTTGACAAGATCCTTCCCACCGACAATGGCCAGAAAGCTCACGAAATATGTGGCTTGCTCACCCCAGAAACGTGGGTCGCCGAAATCAACGGCAGGCGAACTGTTTGCAACGTAGCTGGCATCGATAAAGCACGATTGGAACTCAGGTGCATCTTTTGCCGCTCCAAGCGAGGAGCATGTTTCCAATGTGGTACTAAGAAATGCACGAGAGCTTACCACGCCACTTGTGCCCAGGCTGCTGGTGTAGATCTGGACTTTGGACCTGTTCCGACCTTTGGTGAAGATGGTACCGAGTACTATATGGATGGTTATCACGCTCGATGTCGTTACCACCGACCAAAGAAGCCCAAGAACTTTGATTTTGAGTTGCTTGAGAAGGACAAGCTGGTCTCAGAGTACGCCAGGAACTTGCAGCCTGGTCAAGTGGCTCAGGCACAAATTTGTCAGGCCGAAGTGTTTGGTGGTATTGTCGTTGAAAACCGACCCGCAGAGCAAACCGTGATCTTGGAAGTGTTGCCAGAAGGGGATCGCGTCGAGATCGAGTGGAAATGGCTTGCACCTCATGACCCCGCCAAGTCCGAACGACCCAAACCGTCCGAAAAGGCCATTCCTCTTCCTGCTGAGATCAGTCAAACTGCGGTGTCTACTCAGAATCAAAAGGACGGACCTCCTGTAATTGGCGAACCCTTCTTCGATAATACTGCGTTCAAATGGCAAGAATTTAATCCTGTATCAGAGTCTGAATGCCGCAATCCCGTTCAAGCGAAGGTCGAAATGGATAAGCCGAACCAGCTTTGGTTCTACCTTGGCAAAACATCAACGGAAGCACGCGCACAATATACTCACGATCTCAAGATTACAACGCATAACCTCAAGAGCAATTTCCTGGACACAGTCAAGCCGCCTCCGGCTCCAGTGCAGCATATTGAACGGAAGCCACCTACCAATGTCTACCCAAATGGAGCCAACGTTAATGCGCTCAATGTTGCTATGGCAGCTTCTCGACATGCAAAGATTCAGCCCATGGTACGGCCTAATGATAGGCCCTACGAGTATAAACCAAAACTTCCCCCTCATTTCGGTGTGGATTCTGAAGCTCTGAAGAAACAAAAAAGCTTTCTGACTCAAGGTTCTACATCACCTCTCCCATCGCTATCGTCTGCAGCCCGTCCTGGAGCTAATGGACCAACCGTATATATGGGGCACGCGGTCTATGGTTCATCTAACAAAGCACCATCTGCACAAATGCAACAGCGACCTTCACACGCACATTCGCCCAGCGCTACATCCCAACGTCGACCCAGCCAGACTGTTGCGGATCCAAAGATTGATCCACGGCTTTTACAAGGCCCAGCTACACCTCGATCCGGTCCTTTCCCGCCATATCCCCCATACTCAGCTGGACCGTCGACTATGCCGGCCCAAGCGGCCCAACAACGTGCACCTGTGGCGCCGATGATGGGAAATGGCAGTGCAAGCTCTCCAACAGGTAGCAAGCATCTATTTACACCTCCCCCTTCCCGTCATTCGGCACAGGGTCTTGCTACACCGCAACAATCCCCTCCCACTGATACCGATTATTTGTGGCACCTCCAAAAGTACCCATATCTGCGCAATTCTTACCTCCGCAAGCCAAAGCATTACGTCTCTCCATATCCACCACCTGGAGGTTTCTCCCCCGAGTATCAGCCCAATCCCGAACGTTCCCCATTTCCTCTTCCACGACCACGGTCTTCTTCCATCGGCCGACCACTCTCATCTCACAGCCACCAGTCCTATGAGCTCGCCCACGCCAAGTACGCCCAGCCTATGAAACCCGAGCCACAATACCAGAGTCTCGCAGACTTCCAGAGCCAGCTCGGCCGCGAGGCACGCAATCCACCTCCTGAGAAGGCGAGCCTGCACCGGTACGAGGAGCTGTTCAAGAAGATGGGTGAGACGGCCAAGGCGGATCAAAGCACAAAAGCAGATGTACAAGCGCAGGTCATGGACATAGCGAATGAGTCAGCAAATGGGGCCAAGAAGGTGGTGCAGCCAACCAAGGGGAGTACTGAGAGTAGCCCGCAACGCCCCATCCCGAGTCCGTTGAGCGAGTGCGGTGAAAATGCGCAGAATGGCGGTGCTGCTGCAGTGGATCGTGCGATTGATCCGGCGCTGATGATGGGAGGGGGTAGAGTGGCGTTGGCGGAGACGATTACGATGCCTGCGATGGAGACTTGGAAGCAGGGATGATTCCGATATCAAGGGTGGAGTTACGGCGGTGTTGCCAAGATAGGTGGCATGCATGGATAGGCGATGAAACATTAACGGCGAACTATGTGCATCAGTTATTCGCGGCGGATTTCTCCTTTGCTTTTTTCTTTCTTTTCCTCCGGCTTCTACCTTTTTTTCTTCTGCTAATGGTCTGTGGCATGCTCATGGGGTGTTATCTGCACTTGCTTTGTGGCGTCACGATTGGGCGATAGGGCGGAAGTTTGATCACTGGGCGTACCTACTCACATGATGCGAATTGGGTGGACATGATGGACTAGAGGCGACCAAGAATTGTACGAGTTGTGTAATTAGCTCCGAGTTGACCACCCGAATATCTTGCTCGCTGTGAAGAAATGCAATCCCAGCTCAAACACAGGTTTCAGTTCCCATTGATCATCATTACATAGATCGCAACGATCGAAGGATTCGTACTTGAGGTATCAATGAATCTATGTACCAACCCAATATCTGGTAGATAGCGAGTTGGACCTAATGGGGCGGCAGTTAGCCGGAACATGCAGGTCCGTGCTCTGAACACCTCAAAAACTATACAAACCCAACATCCCCAGCAAACCTCAGCTTCACGTTTTAAACATTTCGAATTTTCTGAACTTCAATTCCGAGGATTTTTTTTTTTTTGGACATTAAAGACAACTTCTATACTATTGAGAAGTGCCCATTCAGTAGATTTCATCTTCGGATATCCCCCCTACTCCTACAAGGAGTTCCTGGGACATTTCGTGAGAAGCATAAGAAAACCGTCTGAAAGAACTACATCCTATACATTGTTTTATGAACGCCTTCTTTCTCGAATCCCAAAAGAATATGCACGCCGTTTGAAAGTACTTGCTAAGAAGAGGTCACCTTCACATCATCAGCTTCTAATATCTTTGGTTCTTGTACAATTCTTGATGCAAATGAGAACGATTGGATGGTATTGTATATGCAAAAACTAGCTCAAAGTGGGTAGGCCGACGATAAGCGTTCCCTACACGAATGGCCGCACTCGTCACTCAATTGACGACACGCGGGGCAGTTCTCCCTCGTTATGCATCAACACACGCCCGGGCGTTGAATTCACCCACCCACCAGCTATTAACGTTCCCACGACTGGAGATTTTCTGTCCTTTTCGTTTTCTAAAAGATCTGGATTGCGGTCTTCTCCTACATTTATACGTAGAGTCTCGGCTATTCCACCGTCAATCTATTTCAGAAGAAATTTTGCGAGTTTTGATAGAAGAACTTTTTCTCGTGTAACAGCTAATATGGCTTCTGATCGTGACATTCTGCCATCCAAGTACGTGCCAATCATTGAGATATCCTCTGCAATGTCTGTGTCAATTAATGCTTTCTCAGCGTCAAAGCAAAGAATTATGCTTTGAGCATTCATGATATCGAGCTCGGAGGCCAATTCTCGTATCATGGCACTGTTGTCGTTGATATCGAAGTCAAGCAACCCTCAAAGGATATCACGTTGAATGCATACGAATTGCAGATCCAGAGCGTTGAGCTCTTCACTGAGCACACAAAGACGGAGCAATCCATCAAAACTAGCCAAATTAGCTACGATGAGAGCGCTCGGCGAGCAACGCTTCATTTCGACGCAGAAGTGCCTCCTACCCCAAATGGAAAGCTTGCAATCAATTTCACAGGCACTGTAAACGACAAGGTGAAGCTTCGTTCTTCCGTCAAATCTCAGATCGATATTAAATTGTCTGAATTCTAGATGGCTGGTTTCTACCGCTCCAGATACAAACCTGTTGCTGCCCCTGCCCGTTCAGTCCCAGAAGTTGATGGAAACCATTACATGTTTTCTACCCAATTTGAGTCCTCAGATGCCCGACGCGCGTTTCCTTGCTGGGACGAGCCAAATTTGAAGGCTACCTTTGATGTCTCGATTGAAGTCCCAGACGACTTCGTCGCACTATGCAACATGCCCGAGAAGTCTGTCGAGCAGAGTAAAGCGAAGCCTGGGTACAAGGTCATAAGCTTCGAGCGTACACCCATCATGAGCACGTACCTGTTGGCCTGGGCGATAGGAGACTTTGAGTTTGTGGAGGGTTTCACGGAAAGGAGCTACGAGGGAAGAAAGTTGCCGGTCCGGGTATATACGACAAAAGGTTTGAAAGAGCAAGGGAGATTTGCCTTGACGAATGCATGTCAAATTGTGGATTATTTTTCTGAGGTAATGTTGTGGAACGGGGAGCGCTGTGGTTGCAGGCTAAGTGGAACAGATTTTCCATATCGAATACCCATTACCAAAAGTGGATTTGCTCGCTGTGCATGAATTTGTAAGTCATTTTCTTCAGCCTTGTCCGCTCAGCTCGCAGCGGCTGAGATTCTTATTCAGGCAATTATAAGTCTTCGTTCTCTTGATGCGTACGATCACGTCACTGACCAAGGCTTGCCAGACACACGGTGCTATGGAAAATTGGGGTCTTATTACATATCGGTAAGCCATTCAGCTAATCGCTGAAATAGATTCTATTCTCCGATATTAATACTGATGACTACATGCAGAACGACTGCAGTGCTTTTTGACGAAGCTACATCCAACCAAGCATTTAAGCGCAGGGTGGCATATGTGGTTGCACATGAACTTGCGCATCAGTGGTTCGGAAACCTGGTCACGATGGACTGGTGGAACGAACTGTGGCTGAACGAAGGTTTTGCAACTTGGGTTGGTTGGTTTGCATTAGATCATTTCTATCCCAGTAAGTACAGGGGTCTTGGATTTTCTCTGGGAAATTCCTTGATGCTGACGCATCCAGATTGGAATATCTGGGCATACTTCGTAATCGATAGTGGTCAGGTGGCATTGGAGTTGGATTCCTTGCGAAATTCTCATCCAATAGAGGTACCAGTTCGAGACGCTCTGGAAGTTGACCAGGTATTTGACGCCATAAGCTACCGCAAGGGATCCTCGGTAATCCAGATGCTTGCTGCACATCTCGGCGTCGAAACCTTTCTAAAGGGCGTTTCGGACTATTTAAAAGCACATACCTATAGTAATGCTACGACTAATGACCTATGGACAGCCCTGGCTCATGCATCAGGCAAAGACGTTCCACAATTTATGGATGCATGGATCAAGAAGATTGGTTTTCCTGTTCTCACCGTTGCCGAGGAACCAGGACAAATTGGCGTCGAGCAATCACGCTTCTTGCTGACCGGAGACATTCAACCCGAGGAGGATCAGACGACGTGGTGGCTGCCACTTGCCTTAACCACCAAGGATCAGCAGGCAGCTACAACCCAAGGAAGCGCCCTCACAACGAAACAAGAGACCATCCGGCACATCGACGAAAGTTTTTATAAATTCAACCAAAACCAAACCGGCTTCTACCGCACCAATTACCCCCCTTCCCGCCTCGCCAAGCTGGGCCAGGCAGCCGCGGCCAACCAACTGAGCATCGAAGACCGCGTCGGGCTCATCGGCGACGCCGCGGCCCTGGCCAAGTCAGGCCACGGCACCACCGCCGCCTTCCTTGCCTTCCTCACGCCCTTCCAGCGCGAGCCCAACTCCATCGTGTGGTCGCAGATCACCAGCTCCCTCTCCGAAATCCGCACCGTCTTCTCCGCCGACCCCGTCCTCGCGCCCGCCCTCCGCGCCTTCACCCTCCGCCTCGTGTCCCCGGCCGCGGAGAGCATCGGCTGGGCGTTTCCCCCCGGGGAAGACTTCCTCACGGGCCAGCTCCGCGCGACGCTCCTGGCGACCGCGGCGGCCTGCGGCCACACGGCGGTTGTCGCCGAGGCCCAGCGCCGCTTTGCGGCCCACCGTGCGGGGGACGCCGCGGCGGTGCATCCGTCGCTGCGCCGCGTCGTCTTCGACACGGCGGTGCGCGAGGGCGGCGGAGACGCGTATGAGGCCGTGCTGGACGAGTACCGGCGGACGACGTCGATTGACGGGAAGGAAGCGGCGTTGTATTCGCTCGGCCGCGTGCAGACGGAGGAGCTCGCGCGTCGGTATCTCGCGTTCTTGTTCTCAGACGCGGTGGCCGTGCAGGACGTCCATAGTGGGGGTGCGGCGCTCGCGGCGAATGCGAAGACTCGGGTGGTGCAGTGGGAGTGGATCAAGGAGAATTGGGAGCTGGTGCGGGAGCGGCTGGGTGGGAACTTGATTATATTGGATCGGTATTTGAGGTTGGCGTTGAGGAAGTTTGCGGATGAAGCGGTGGGGCGGGATATTGAGGCATTCTTCAAGGATAAGAATAATAGTGGGTACGATCGTACATTGGGAGTGGTGGGAGATACGATCAGAGGGAATGCAAGGTATAGGGAGAGAGATGGGGCGTTGGTGAAAGAGTGGTTGGGAGCGAATGGATATTTGTGAGAAAAATGAGCGTAGATCCGAAACGAAGGATAAAAAGAAAAAAAGGGTAGCTAATTTAATGTTCATGGCTGCAGTGCGCAGCGCATGGGATTTGGGCGCGTACCAAATTTGCCGCATAATTAAACTCTCGATGAGCTGTACACGCTATGTCCTATGTTTCTATAATTGGAAAAGCTGTGAGGGTCTCCCAAAAAGATCTTGAAAAAAAAAATCAGTCATTTTCAAGCTCATCGTGGACATGTCTGATTAGGCACGAAAGAACTTGAGATTAAGCGACGTCTGTGAACCTTTTGGTGACTCTGGTATACTCTGGTTTCAAATTGTCGAGGAGTCCTATTGGATAGACCGCGGCGATGGGCTTTGCTTCAAACATATTTGTTTTCGCACAAAGCAAGTTGCTGCTTGATGGCTAACAAACTTTGAAAGCCTCCGTGCGGCTCCGGATGAACTCAGATGGAGGTGATGAGGTAGACCAAAAAATGTGGCCAATAGGAGGCTTAGCGCCCAACAGCTATCATACCAATTATTTCCATGAACATTCTCGTTTTGCATGCTTTGTCCTTGCAGCATCTTGTCCCTCTTCGCTTGCAAGCATGTATTACCAAAGGTTTCCAATGTGTTACCATTGCGTCTAGGTTCCAGCTCATGACCTTCTTGTACTCTCTGGACCCTTTCCTTTGATCCACATCCATGGCGGCCCCGCGATTGTGCCTGCGTTGGGCAGGTCTTCCAGCATTCAAGCAACCATCTGTACATCAATTCAGAGCATTTCACAAGCCCCGGTTATCTCGCAATGCGTCGAGTAATAGTCCACAAGGCCGACCAGGTCAAAGTCCTCGTAGACCGCGATTCAAAGCTTTTGCGCCCAAAACACGACTTGTGTTTGGAGTCATTCTTTGCAGCGCCTTGATTTATGATATGGTAAGTGACATATGGAAACACCGTCTTCAAACGGATGGGAAGAAATTCTAACTTCTAGAAGTTGACAGGTGAAGTTGAACGGCTCGAAAGTCCGTCCATTGCCGAACGAGATAGCCTTGCAAAACGCGAATCGGGCGTTACGTCTGCCTCCCCCATGCGCCTGCGCATGGAGTCATTTATCAAATCACAACAAGAACACATCGTGCAAGAGCTGGAAAACTTGGATGGCAAGCGTTTTCGCATTGACAAATGGAACCGACCTGATGGTGGTGGAGGCATAAGCTGTGTTCTCCAAGACGGCAACGTCTTTGAAAAGGCAGGCGTCAATACGTCAGTTGTATATGGCACACTTCCAAGATCAGCAATCGCCAAAATGCGTGTAAATCACAAAGCCCTTGATCCGGATGTTGAAAGTCTTGAATTCTTCGCCGCAGGATTAAGTTTGGTTCTCCATCCACACAACCCCAACATACCGACAGTACATCTCAATTATCGCTACTTTGAGACGGCGAATGCCGACGGCACTAGCAATGCATGGTGGTATGGTGGCGGCACGGATCTTACACCATCTTACCTCTACGACGAGGATGCTATCCACTTCCACAAGACGATAAAAGCTGCCTGCGATGCCCACGATCGAAAGTACTATCCGCGGTTCAAGAAATGGTGCGACGACTATTTTCACGTCAAGCACCGCGGCGAATCCCGAGGTGTGGGTGGCATTTTCTTCGACGATCTTGACGAGACCGAAAAGGACCAAGAACAGCTCTTTTCGTTTGTACAAGACTGCCTTGAAGCCTTTCTGCCCTCGTACTTGCCCATTGTCGCGCGGAGAAAGGACATGGCCTTCACGGCGAAGGAGAAGCTCTGGCAACAGCTGAGAAGAGGGCGGTATGTCGAGTTTAACCTAGTCCATGATCGGGGCACGAGTTTCGGATTAAATACGCCAGGGGCAAGGGTAGAAAGTATTCTGATGAGTCTGCCTTTGACGGCGCGTTGGGAATACATGCAGGAGCCAGAAAAGGGCAGCAGAGAAGAGAGATTGGTGAATGTGCTTAAGAAGCCGGTCGAATGGGTGTGAGACTGGCGGCAGCGAATCGTTGGTCTCGTTACAGAAGTAATGGATTAGTCTGCATAAGAAGTCATCCGGGCCAATGGGCGTGACTTCGGTAGTAAGGTGCTGAGGCAAGCTGCAGCACGTTTCTGCAAACATCGCGTGGCCTCAGCCGAGAGCATCTTCAGCTCGGAGGATCTGCGCATGGGCCGTGCCTTTTTGCACTTCAAGCAAATGTATATCACTGTCCTATAGAGCAGACTCGCGCACACGATGGTTTGCGCTAGGTCTGTGGCCTTTGTCTAGCTGCAATGGCTTTGGCTGATTCACCAAGGAATCCCTCTGCATTCTCACACTTGCTCCTCCAAAAACGATCGTCGCAAAATGATCATCGATAGAATAACGTGTCTGACATGGATCAGACCACACCCATCTCTGATATGAGCATAATAAACAGGTAGTTTGAAACACTGCAGCTTTGAGCGGATGCCATTGGCCGCAAACAATCCTAGCCGCATGACTAACACCACATTATGCTGAACACATTGCACACTGGTTTTGTAAACAACCTGAGCCTCGCGTGGAGAGAACCTATTGTAACCATCGAGTTGGAATGGTCGCTTGTTCAATCAATAGCAGTAGCAGTGTCTAGAGGGCGCACTACGTTTGACGTGGCCGTGCAGCAAACGGCGTCTAAGGATATGCCTGATGCGCTGTCCGAGTATGTCCAAGAGGTCTATAAAAGCTCGAGTAAACCCAAAGTACGCGCCCGGAAGAACCAAGGCGCGATCAACAGGCGCGTATGTGCCTCAGCTTGCGCCGAAGCCTCGACGTTTCAAGACGCACGCGCTGATGACGATGCGGGAAGAGCAAGAGAGCAAGAAGAGGAAAAGGAAAAAAAGAAAAAAAAAAAATTGCTTGGAATGGCGTTTCGCCGTTGGGCTAATGTTTGCTTCATATCCATTGTGTGCAGCGCCCGTCCAAGCCACTGCCTGCGCTGCTTTTCCGGATTCCGGGCCCAGCATGGACGGCACACGGACCGACTCTTCGATATCGGCCGGGATGAGGCCTGCTGGGCCTGGCTCGCGTCCGCCTCCAGCGCCCCTCGTCCCGGGGGCAGTGAGGGCAGCTCGCTGCTGACAGAGAGAAGCGCGGTTGAGGGGCGGGAGAGAGCATCAATGACGACGGCCGCGCTCCAGCCACGGGCAGGGAGCTCCCCGGCCGGCGGCGATTACGAGCCAATGCTGGGCGCGCTGCGTCGCGGCGCGGTCATTGGTGCTGATGGGCCCTCTGGATGCGGCTGACCAAATGGGGCGGGGTGCTGGTATGCAGGGTCATTCCTTTGTAGCAGAACTGACTCTGTGCCCAGCACGATCCGCGAGCAGTGGCCTTGCCACGAGACGAGGGTCACGACGCGGGCAGGACGAACGCCTCCGAAACCCCCAAGGCCGCTGCGACAGACGGTACTTGGGTACGGACGCTCTTGTGTTTTGGTGCGCATTGCACTAGGCCTGCAGCTGCACAACATTGCAGTAGACTGCAGTCGTTAATTTCGCTCTCTGCCATCCTTCCCTTCCTCTGACCTTCAAAGACTTTCTCCCACGCCCTCCCCTTTCCCCCGGCCTGCTCCTCCATCTCAGCCTCGCCTTGCCCGGTGCCGTTCGTTACTTTTTTGTACTTTGGGCCTCTCGCAGTTACCTTGTTTCCCCGTCCTGACTCCCATCGCCCTTGTCACCCACGCAAATTCCACACCCCCCCCCCCCCCCGCCCCGATTCGCTTCTAATTTTCTCATTAACACGCCTTATTAATGTCCACCGCCTGGTGAAGCGTTTTCTTTCGTAATCTTTCCCGTGCCTGCCGCGCACAATTTTCCTTTTGCCGTGGGACAGAGCTCGAATGCAGCCGCTACGTACCGAGTGACCTCGCATGGGTCGTCCTTGCACTTCAACCGACGAAGGCTGGTCGTGGTACTTTGGGGAATAATGGACGCTCCGCCGGATCGACCGTGGGCTGAGCATGAAAAGGTGAATTTCCACGTACTACCGCGTATTCCGTAGTGCAGATACTTAGGATTGGTACCTGGTTATGCGAGACGTGACTAATACTATACATGTTCGTTTAGGTCGCGCTACTGGCTGAAATACTCAAAGCTGCTCCGGTGAACTCCAATGATTTGTTCAGAATGCTTCAAGATTTACGCGTCCAGCCTCGGTGGGAAGACACAGCTTTACCTTTCGGTAAGGATCCATTTCCAAATACGCCTTTCTTAACACTGCAAGTACATGCTCTGGCCAAGCTTCCAATGCTCTTGCCTGGTCTGTGGTGACGAAACATAAATGGTATGCTAATACAGAATCCAAGGTCGGTCATTAAAATCATGTCAGCTTGCCTACTCGGACCTAACAGCCGTCTACTCGGGACACCCTATTTATCCAAGGTACACTCCTTTTGCGCCACCAGTAGAGCCAATGAGTATTCGGCGGCTGCCACCGCCATCGATAGAAGGTCCAATCATGAGTATGGGAGGGCGAACGCTTCAACCGAGACCGCCAGGTGCCATGCCAAACTTTTCGCCTAATTTTGAGGAGCCGGCGAGAAAGAAGCGAGGTCGACCAACTAATGCTGAGATGGCAAGGAAGGCGGAAGAAGCTGCTGCTCGAGGGGAGGTTTATCCACCGCCTAAACGACCGCGTCCGGGCAAGACAGACCAACCTTCACCGAGGCAGTCAATGACAACAGAGGGAGCACAGGCTTTTGCAGGCTCACCGCCCATTACGCCCTCGACTGCACCACCTGGAGAAAGAATACTGTCAACTCCCACAGCACCCACAGCTCCAACAGCTCCCACGGGTCCAGGATCAGAGTCCCATTTAGAATCGTCATCAAGTAGGCCAATACAGAGTGTGTACCTGCAGGAAGGTATAGCGGGACCCGTGGGGGAACAAGGACATAGACCAGACGAGCCGCTCGAAACGCCATCACGAATTCCCATAACCATCTCAGAAACTCGAGAAGTCATGGTCAGTGGTGCAACTGTGGAAGGATCTGGCGTGCCTCCGACCACATCCACACCAAGCAGAGAAGAGACGGAGCCGAAAATGGATACGATGACCACGACTGCTACCACAATACCAGAACCCCCAAAAGACTAAAAAAAAAAAAAAAAAAGAAAGAAAGAAAATACTGATAGAGACGAAACTAGGAAGTCCTAATGAAAAATTCGAAGAGAAACAAGGAGTCTAAAATGCAGAGGAGCAAAGAAATTGCGCATGCTGTCAACAACAAAACAAAATCAAAGACAGCCTGGAATAATTGGACTGAGGACTGTGGGGAAGAAGAAGTTTCATGCCACGTATAACGCCATTGATGACTATTGAAGAAAGCGCACCATTTTCCAAATGTCTCTTTGACCTTCTGATCACGACACGTTCTTAGAAACGGGATTCCGGCGGTATTCTGACAAAAACTTTTCTTATTCATCATTTCGTTGCAGCTCCTTGTCGGGGAAGGGCAAGGTGCCGGATGTTTGCTTTTGAGCGAGCTATTTCGTTTTGCATACCACCCGGCTCCTTCTTGCACTTGGAGTATCTCTGCGATATTGCATCTCGGTTGCTCATGACATTTCTCTTCACTACGCATACGCTTTGCGCACACGAACGCCCACGCTGTCTATTTTCCTATGTCTCGCCACCGACCCCTTACACCTGAAAGCTTCCAAACATCCTCGATCAATACGTATATCCTATCCCCTATTGTCCGACCTATAGCATCTATCTATTCGCTTATGTGCATTTATCTCTTTCACCGATTCCTACTTAATGGCATTTGTTCTCTCGTTCATCTTTACGCCCGCATTGCGTCATGGCTGTATCAGATCATGTATTATCTAGAAACGACTTCCTTTTTTTTCTTCTTTCTTCAGACCATACTTCTGTATGTTTTATTATTACGGCGGCAAAAGGTCCAGCAAAAACGTCATGTCTGCTCGATTTCTCGCACTTGAACGATGTGGAGAACATGTGGTTTTACATGCTAGGTAGTACAAGGTTTAATGACACAAAAAGGTTTAATATTGTACTTGTCACAGAGCTGACATTGCGGTGTTCGAGACCGCCTAGAATATGAAACGATTGATGATGGTACGCCATCTACTCGGCACATAATGAGCAAAAATCTCTGTGTAGCTTTGACGGTCCTACAATTAACCTTCCACAGCACAACGTTTACAATAGTCCTGTGGTTGTTCAGAGATATTTCAAATCCTGCACCGTTCTGCTAGCCCATAAACAGCAATTACAAATGGTAAGACGGGTCAATAGTTGTGCGGCGAGCTGGTTTCTAATTTTAGCCTGTACCGTGGTCGCGGAGCGGAGCGGGGCGGAACCAGCCTCTACGCTGATTAGTAAACGCCTCTGTACTCAAGTAGTGACTTGAGCTTCGAACCTGCTACGTTCACAACGACCAGATCTAAATACACGCATCTTGATCAGTCTCAAGCTGTGGAGCATGGTGTTTAATCAAGTGCTGATACAGGATTTAGGGATTGACTACTTGGTCTACGTTCGAAGCCAAAGATTTGACTGAAATTCAAACTGAATAAATTAGCAATCACTGGATTGGTATATCCCAAATAATTGACACATCGATTAAAGCTTTCCCCTCAACGCTTATGCGCTAGCAATCAATGCGATTAGAGATGCCACAGGCAGCAAAAGAAACAATTCACTCAACACTCGGTAGGGCGGCCCTCGAAAATAATAAATCGCACTAGTCCTGTGAGCGTTATTCAACGAGTGGGATTTCTTTTTCAATGATCCAAAATAATATGGAAGATCTTCCCAATGTGTGTTCAGCGAGTCAGTATGTGACATTTCTTATTGCAACCCAGCTATCATTATTGGTCGATAGTATGAGCATCCGTTTACAATGACCACAGCGCAAACAGTCCAGACCACGCTCAGACAGAGAAACTAGGCAAAGGAAGAGAACAAGAAGCAGAGACGCCAGCGCAAGCCCTCGGCCTCTCTTTCTGGTCGTATCTACCTCTGAAGTGGACTGAAACGGGTACTTGTTGCATCATTTGCTCCATGTCAAGTGTCAAGCACTCAGGCCTCGGATCCATGTCATGAAGGGAAGCAGGCAATCGCCATCTTTCTTCATCAAGACCAGGCATACGGCGCCTCTTCCACGCTACACGCAGACGAAGCGGAAACACTGTTCAAGAAATCTCAGAGAGAGCACGTTTTCTCCCTGCTTGCATCGTCGCGCTAGCTTCTTCGCTCGGCCTAAGAAGCTGTGGTGACTCCCTTTCTGATGCCTGAGGTCCGCTTGGTGCTGGCTGTGAGCCTGCTAGGCGCCATTTAGCCAGTTTGTCGAATGATTTAATCGTTTCTGGATGATCAGGCCCAAGCCATTGCTCCGATTTCCATGCACACTCTTCCATCAAAGTGATAATCTCGTCGTGGCGACCATCGCACCACAATGCCTGTGCAAGATCAGACATTGTATGTAGCGTATCGGCATGGTCTATTCCTATTACTTCCTTGCTTATATCTACGACTCGGGCGCCTATGGCGATTGCTTCCTTGAACCGATTCTGTTTCCGATAAATAAGCGCTTGGTCCGTCAGGTACTGTAATGTTCTTGGATGATTGTTCCCTAACTCTTGCTTATGCACTTCCACAACCTGCTGGATTAGCTCTTCCGCCTCCCCCAGTCGGCCCTGCGCACAGTAAACATCTGATAGAAAGGATGTGAAATAACTAATCACCAAACGGTTCTCTCTGAGTGTCTGCTTCGCAGTATCTACTATTTGCTTGGCTAGGCGTTCTGCTTCATCTAACCGGCCTTGGCTGTGATATATCTCAGATAAGAAGGCTTTACTAAATAGTGTCTCCTCAGCCTCCTTTCCTAGCACCCGATTCGTCGTGTTTGTTGCTGGCGCCAATAGTAGCTCCGCTTCTTGGAACCGTTTTTGATCGATGTATGTCTGAGCCAGAATTCTCGTGCTTCGTAGCGTCTCCCACCTCTCGCGCCCTCGTACCAGCTTGCCCAGATTAATTGCTTCCTTGATTATTTTCTCCGCTTCATTATGTCTCCTGACAACACCAAAGTACTCTGCCATCCGATTCAGCAAATCCACTCTTTCCTCAATATTGTCTCTTCCTGGGTCAAAGTGGAGAGCATATCGGGCATGAGCACTATACAATCTCCATGCACTTAGATCGTCGACCGCATACCAAGGAAGCGTCTCACGTAGCCTTTCAATCGCTTTGGTGGTCAAGAATGATTAAGTTGAGTTGTTATGCAACCAATTACGTATTGCAATGTGCACCAGCCGGTGAAGATCGAGCGCAGAGTCAGCGTCCCTTCTAGTTACAAAGGAATACGCATCCAGCGTCCCAATCGCTTCCGCAAATTGTTTTTGAGAGGGCGCAAGCGGTAAAAGCGAAAGAGGTACGGCTTTAGGGTCCACACAGGCCATGAAAGATAGATACTCTGCCGCAAGAGGATCACGGGCTTGTATCCGCTCAAACGAAATCAGCCATGTTAATGCGACCGGCTTTCTGCCTTCCTCAAAATTTTCGCTGAGGAGTGCCACAACTTTGTCTTCCTGTTCCGCAAGAAGTGCGATGTACTGGCGGATTGTAATTCCGTTTGCATTAATGTAGGCAGCCGCTTGAACGATTGCCAAAGGCAAATAGGCAAGTTCGGAGAGCAGCATGAGCGAATCTTGATGGTTATTGGGAACACTCTGGTTGATCAACCGTCTTTGTAAGAGCTCCATACCGGTGTCTTCGTCTATCTCAGCAAGTGTTATTATGTTTGGATCGGCCAGCACGACTGCCGTCTTCCGATCCCGCGTCGTGAACAAGACATGCCCATTTCCGCTGCTTGGTAAGTAGCTTTGTAGATTCCGTTGATCTTGATCCTTGCTCATCCACATATTCATGTCATCAGCATTATCAAAGACAAGAAGCCAGTGCCCCACATCATCTTGAGACAAATATTTTTGGAGAAGCAGCTTCTTATCAGTGTGCTCGTCGCTCCATCCAGGTAATTTTAGTTGTTGCACGACGTCTTTACAAGTCTGTTCGACAGTTTCCATGGACGTTGCCGATATCCATATAACAGAGCAGTCAGGGTCTTGTTCTCTGCGCCTATATGCTAGCTCTAATCCGATCTGCGTCTTCCCTACACCTCCTAGTCCTGCAATGGCAACCTTTGCTGCGCCTCCGCTGACGAGAA
This sequence comes from Astrothelium macrocarpum, assembly GCA_021030915.1. Taxonomy (NCBI): domain Eukaryota; kingdom Fungi; phylum Ascomycota; class Dothideomycetes; order Trypetheliales; family Trypetheliaceae; genus Astrothelium; species Astrothelium macrocarpum. Next base: position 2,383 of record JAGEMR010000109.1, on the reverse strand, counting down.
GCTCTTTTTCGAGTCTCTCAAGCTGACGCGTCCGACCAACGAAGTGGGAGTTTCTTGAGATCGGGGCATTCCAGAAAGCCTTTTGACATGACGAACTTGGGTTAGGATCGCCGTCTGTGCTCACGTATTGCTCCAAGACTGCTTTTGTACAAGCAGCTGCAGTCACTGCTGCATAACCCTGCCAGTTTTTATTCTTGTGACAATCTGCATAGTCACAAACACTTTTGATAATGATAGTTGGGAAATTGTCCCATAATCCAGCTCCTTCCATTTCAAAGGCGATAACCCTATCTTTTTTGACGATCTGATCACGGCGAGTGCCTGCTTTCATGACTAAGTCTCCCGACGCAACACGACCAAAATGAATGTCTATTTTATGAGTCGCAGTGTTGTCTTCTGTTGATATGACACGTCTTTTTTCTGTCTTTCTGTGACGTCTGACTTGTTCAGCGCGGTCACAGCCCAATTCGTGACATGTTAGTCGGTGTGCATCTCCGCAAGTTTCGTCCTCATCATTTTGGCATTTCAGACAAATAGTGCACGATCCGTTTCGATGTTTATGCCGATACCTGGGTGGATAAAGTATATCTTCTTCTAAGCCACGGTACTCTACTGCATGAAAGCTCTCACGCAAGAGATTCGCGGTGTATATAGATGTGTTTACTTTTAGTAGTGTACAACTGTGTTTACCTTCTAATTTCCGTAGGAAAGACCGGATTTCCGAGTTGGGCCGGGCCAGTGCATCTTCCGGTGTGTCCTTCTTTTCCACCTTGTCCGGATACTGCCGGCCAAAGTCGAATTGGACCACTCCTGTGCTGATGACCACATCGCCGAGTAATATCTCGGTGCCCCTATTATTCTGGGGGGACCCTCCACAAATGCCAACAAGGAGGCAAAGCTCAATGGTCGGAAAACTCGAACGTAGGCCGGCAGCTGCACTTGCCGAGGCACTCTTGCCTATGCTCGATGGGAAAGCCAGGACGACATTGTGGTTTCCAATCCTTCCAGTCGTGTACGAATTTTTATCTCCCATAGTCTTTCCGTATGACTCTTTCCCTTCCCAAACTTCCTCAAATATTGCCTCCACAGCATCGGATTCGATTTTCAGAACCGATACCAAGGCGATTCGAAAGTCAATTCGAGAGGTGGGCTTAGGAGATCTTGCCATCGTATCGAGAAGGTCTTGTGAAAACCGACTAGGCGGATTATTTAGGCGCCGACCCACAGAGTGAAGTCTAGAGGATAGTGCAACGGCTGATGGGTGACCCAAACGCAAATTCTTTGTGAGAAAGATCCCGCTGTGAGAGACGACTGCACAGTCATGTCAAAGACTGACGAACGAAGTCGACTGGCGTGTTTCCATTTTCAAGGCGGGCGTGGAGTGGTTCCGTGTCAATCTAAATAAGAGCACGCCGCAAGGCTGAAGATTAACGTAGGTAGAGTCAAACGGGCTGCGTGAAAGCGCATTTGATTGGATGAAGTATTATTGCTTTTGGCGCGCTCCTCAAGGCTGAAACACAATTGGGACATGTTCGCCACCTTGCAAGGTAGCTCTGTAGCCATAAGCGAAAGATGGAGCTTGGTCAGTAAGTGACTTCTTTCTGTTTGATAAACCGGACAGGTGAAGAGAAAGGAAAATACGAAGCAATCTTCGAAGGTCAAAAACATTTTATTGGCAACAAGTGAGACGCTATAGCTCACCAAGGTGCCTCTTGATCAGCGGAACCGTGGGGTTGCTCAAGTTGTCAACTGGACATTCCAAGATCTACCACATTGTCGATCATCAAGCTAGATTTCGGGTAGAATTCTATGCCTACAAGACCTTAAACTTTGAAGCTACGGGGTCTAATTTTCAGTGTCGAACGCGTTTTTCCCTGGCGCGCGCGATACGCGAGCTCCCGTATTATTCCAGTGGTCAAGGATGACGTTCCCTGATTGCATTAAATTGTGCACGCCAATGTGCTACAAATTGGCCACTTCTCGATATGTATTAGATTCAAATATTCATGTCCGATGTCATTTGCTCCGGCATGCTTGTTGACTTCCAACCCTTGTGCAATGAGTTGATGTCAATTCGGTGAATATTTAGATTGTGCGGCACCTTCTAATTGAATGATTACGAAATGATTCAAGACAGGCTTCAGATTTAAGTTTCATCCATCGTTGGAATTTGTGCAGGGTCATGCTCCATTCATTACATCTTGTTTCATGGTTCACTCACTGTCGGACCCATTCGTGATGAATGTGGGATCCACTCACAGTTGGCAGCTTGGGGCAAGAAATCTACGCTCCACTTGTGATAGTACGACGGAGCGCCATAGCGCATAGTGGCTCAAAACGGCTCATAATTTCGCCGAAAATGTTCCGCACACACAAATCCCCA